>JANZLH020000061.1:1959752-1971681 GCA_026770325.2 Erythroxylum fimbriatum
TTAATGCTATCAAACTTAATTAATGTCATCTTAATTAATGCTAACTCAATTTTCTCAATTAATCTAATCATGCTTAAATAAAAAAAATTCGGGGCTAACATACTCAATGTGTTTATAAGAATCTCCTTTCTTGACTATTCCACATTAACATCCTCGGGTTCTGCTTTCTTTTTAGGAATATCAACATCGACGTCAACTACATCTTATTGATTATTATGGGTACAATTTACATCTTCTTCTCTTGGTGTACAAGGAACTATATCAAAATCACTTAGCATACAATTGCTATAAGGTATTGATTTCTCTTCTCTATTAAAGTCTGTCATAGTCTAATCTTCCATAAACATAATGTCTTTGCTTCTAACATATCTTTGTTCAATTTGGATTATACAATATGTAGCCCTTCTCATACTAACCATAACCAAGAAAAATAAATTCTTTAATCTTCATGTCAAGCTTTGTCCTTTCATCTTTAGGAACATAAGCAAAAGCTATGCAACTAAAAACATGCAAACAGTTATATGAAACATTCTTCCAATACCAAATTTTATCTAATACCTCTAGCTGTGAAGGAATACATGGTGAGAGATTAATGACATGAGCTACAATGCTCAAGCCTTCAACCTAAAAAAACTTTGGCAGCCTAGCCTGTGAAAGCATACATCTAACCCTTTCAACCAATGTTGTATTCATCTTTTTAGCTACAACATTCAATTGCGGTTTCTTTGAGGTGTCTTTTGATGTATAGTTCTCTATTGTTTGCAACAGGCATTAAATGGTCCTAGGTACTTACCATTATTATTAGTTCATATTCATTTCAATTTCTTTCCAGTTTCTCTCTCAACTAAGGCCTAAAATTGCTTAAAAACATATAAGACTTGATCTTTCAATCTTAAAGTATAAACCCAAAATTTCCTCGAATAGTCATGTGTAAAAGTTACAAAGTAATAATCATCTCTAAGAGCATAGGTTTCGTAAGACCACAAACATCAAAATGCACTAATTCTAGTACCTCAAGTTTTTTACTTGATGGGTGGCTCTTAAAGGACACTCGGTTTTGCTTTCCTGCTAAACAATGATCATGCTTTTTCAAGTGCACTGATTTTACCCCAGATAGAAAATTCCTCTCGGCCAAAATTGCAGTCCCTTCTCACTTGTATGACATAGTTGGTTATGCCATAACTTAGTTTAATTACCTAATTCAGTTGCATTGACAACATCTTTAACTATTTTGGCTTGAGTCAAATATAAAGTGGAATACTTCTTACCTTTAGTCATAATCATGGTCCTTTAAAGAGCTTCCAATTTTCACCTAAATTTTTTTTATTAAATCCATCATCACAGAGCTTATCAATAAAAATAAGATCGAGCTTAATATTCAGAACATGCTTGACATGCTTAAGAGTTAACTTGGACCCATTACAGGTCACCAAACACACATCTCCAATGCTTGCATATCTAGTCATTACTCCATTTGCTATTTTGACATCACCAAAGTCACCATGCATGTAGAATGTGAATGCATCTTTTCTAGTTGTAACATGAATTGAAACACTATTGTATACCACCCAACTAGTCTCATCATGTGCAAATTGACGATATCAAGCTCTTGAACTAACATGAGATCATTAGGAGTGACATTAACCCAGTCATCATTGGCACTTAGGTTCGTTTTCTTCTCTTTCTCATTATGCTCCTTGTTTTCTTTCTTCCACTTATAATAGTATCTCTTTATGCTTCATTTCTTCCCACAATGGTGCCACTCAAGATCTTTTTACTTTTTCTTTGATTTGCTCCTATTATGATCTTTATTTCTGGGACCTCAACTTTTGCTTCTCTCCTTAGATTCTATAATTAAAGCCTTTGAGTGTGACGAAGAACCTTGTGATTTCCTTCTCATTTCCTCATTCAAAATACCACTCTTAGTAAGACCCATAAACATTATTCCATCAAGTGCAACATTAGTTAAAGACATTCTAAAAGTCTCCCAAGAGTCAAGTAAGGTTCCATGAAAACACATACGTTGAACTTCTTCATCAAATTTGATTCTCATAGAAGAGAGTTGATTGAGAATCCCCTAGAAGGTGTTCAAGTGGTCTTTCATTAAATCGTCAACCTTATATCTCAAGGCCATCATTTGCTTTATTAGGAATAGTTTGTAACTCCCTGTCTTTCTTGTTTATAATTGCTCGAATTTTTTCCAAAGTGCTTGAGCATGTGTCTCCCCACTAATATGGTTCAACACGTTATCATTTGCTCATTGTCTAATGTAGCCATAAACTCGTTAATGTAGCAAAACTCATTCTTATCCTTATTTATTTTCAGATTTCTTTGTTGTAAACATATCTTAATAATAATCGTTCACATAGAGTAAGTCCTCCATCTTATCCTTCCAAAGTGTATAGTTAGCTCCATTCAAATTAATAAATTTACTTATGTTAACTTCCATTATACATAATGACAATTCACCAGTTGAACCCGACTCTAATACTGCTTTGATAAAAAGAAGCTCTAAATTGAAACTTTCTAGTAATAAAACAGTAAATAGTAGAAAATAAATTTACATGAACCCCCCCCCCCTTTAATGTGAGTGAGTGAAAAACCACAACTCAAAGCGAATTTCATTATTACCAAAATGATTATAATAGTCCAACTCGTTTCAATACTCAACCGCAGTATAATAACAAATCATAGTTCACCCTAATATTTCACTAATGCATAATACATAAAATGGAGGAGCAAATACAACTAAAAGTTTAGCTTAATTGGGCAACAAATACAACCAAATTTGCATTGCTAAAGACTACCAAATGTTAATGTCACCTTAGTGAATACAAAATAATAAGTGTGGAACTCCCATGCAAAATTTTAGCCAAATCGGAGAATAAATTATCACTTGGTCATCCACTTAGTCAAGACTGCGCAGATGGAGCCGTTATATATGAGCAAGCTATTATTCACGAAAATTCTAGACAAGCTACAAAACTTCAATAGCCAATCAGACCATCTAGAATTAAGATCAATATGTTAGGTATCTCCACAAAAAATTAAGCCAAATTTGACTAGAAGTAGCCACCCAACCATCTCTCTAATTAAAAGGTACATAGGCTAAAATTTGAAGAATTATGTATGTATATCCCATAAAGAAAAAAAGTCGCCTCTCCCTCTTTTTCACCTGGTGTGCAATGACAATCACTAATATTTTTACGGTTTTTTCTTCTTCTTTTTTTAATTTCAAATTTGAATTTTATAAAATATTCTCTACATAGGAGTGAAATCCAAAAGGCAGCAACAATAACAATAACCCAATGAAAATTATGCTAATACGAAGGGTTTAGAGAAGTTCAGTAGTACGCAACCTTATCCTTAACTAGTAGAGAGATTGCTTCCGATAGACCCATTTGAACAAAAATAAAAAATAATATACATATTTAAAAAATACTAATTAAACATAAACATAAACATAAACATAAAAGATAATAGTAATCATAAAATAAAAATAAAAATGTATAAATAAAAATAAAACATGATCAATAGCAAAAATAATATAATAAATATAAAACATGGTAAAGAATAAAAATAAAAGATAAAATAAGTAAATAAATACACAAACAAAAAAGAAGACAAGTAAATAAATAAATCAAATAAACTATTACAAGAAAATATGAAGGCTAAGTTAGGAAATGTTTAGGTTAAATAATTAAGAGAGAAGTATTACATATTAAATGTTTAAGCTAAATACAAGACATAAGACTCGAAAGAAAATGTCTAAAAGACCTATAATAACTAGAAGGACCTCTCTAAGTGAAATCCTTTATCCGATTCATGTCCTCGATAAGTTCCAGTATAACCACATCATTCTTGATCACCTCCTCTCGGTTCTTCTTAGGCCCTTCTTTTGTTTATAGTGTTAGCCCTAAAAAAAATTTCTTAAATTAAGCATGATTTGAATGAATTATGAGATTTTGGTGGATTAATTTTTGGAGTTTAATAATTATGTTAATGTTAGTAGGATTTTATTATATGGGTATAATTAAATTATGATGTGATACTATTGAGAATTTGTGAAATTGTTGTATCAAAAATTTAATTGGTGAGTTTATTTATTAGATTTGAATTCTGGTGAATTTTAGGAATAATTTCCAAAATTGTTGAAATTTTTTGGACTGAAAAAAATGCCAATCGGCAAGTAAATTGATGTATAGAAAATAAAGATAGGAAACTAAATGATATTGGAGAATTGTAAAAAAATGACTTTGAAAATTTTGGAGATGACTTAGAATTTGAGTGTAGATGATATTGGAACTTTTAGAGACGTATGAGATGTAGTTGAATTGTGTTAAATTGTTTGAGAGACGAATCGTTAAAATCTTCCAACGTCTGTTATTAGTTGAGTTCAACTCCAACTAACAGACATCCTAGTACATTCTTTAATTGCTTCGTCTGCGTCTTGCTTCGACACGTCTACTTCATCTGCTTCTGGCTTTGATGCGTTTGCGTCTGGCTTAGATGCGTCTGCTTTGTCTGTGTCTTGCTTCGACACATCTGCTTTGTCTACATCTTTCTGCGTCTAGCTTAGAGTCTGCTTCGTCTGCGTTTGCTTCGTCTACGTCTTGCTTCGACGCGTCTGCTTCGTCTACATCTTGCTTGGATGAGTGGACTTCATCCGATCATCTTGTTTAGATGCGTCTGATCCATCCGATTACATTACTTTGCTTAGATGTGTGTACTCTGTCTGATTTCATTGACTTGCTTAGATGCGATTACATCGTCTAATCATCTTACTGCGTCTGATCACCTCAGACTTAGGCTGCTTCATCTGATCATCTCAGACTTAGTCACTGCGTCTGACCATCTCAGACATAAGCACTACGGCTGATCCGTCTAAGACATGATCAATTCGTTTGATCCATCTAAGACATGATCAACTCGTCTGATCCATGACTTAAGCCCTTCGTCTGATCCATATAACCCTTTGGAAATTTGAGATTTTGGCCCTCTAGATGGCAGAATCTCTCTTTAAGGTCTTCACGAAAGTTGTAGATCTCGAAGTGCTCTTTGAAATAGTCCTAAGACGATCGGAACCCGCTATTGCTTAAGACGATCGCAACTTTGAAGGTTGGAGGCTGACGAACATCCTTCAATGTTTTAGCTATATCTCCTTCATCCAACCTCCAAACGACTTGATTCTTGAACCAATAGGTTCCTGTCACATTATTCTATCTCTACATGAAATTGATATCCTTCATTCTTGATTTGAAAAAGATTGATTGCATCAAAGTAAGGGCATCGGTTGGAAGAGTGTGAATTGGGGATTTTACTGAACATATTTTGGTATTTTGATGATAACTTGATATGTAGAGCTCCAAATGAGATGATGCTTATTTCTACATAAAATAGAGACAAAGAGCTACAAATTATCTAAAGAAATTGAAATTCAATCCAGTATCTAAGACTTTCAATTTCTGGGTGGACGTTAAGTATAGTGTACTGTTTTGATATAAGAACAGTCTGAAAATGTTTAGGGCAATACTTTCAGATTACTGAACCAAATTGAAGGATTTTGGTGTCATTAGAAACTTAAGACAATGAGGAATATTTTTCTAGATGGAAGAATAATAAAATTCCTTCAATTTTTTCATGATCATTAATTAAGGAGTTAGAACTATAAGATGTCAGTTTAATAGACATAAAGGGATAAAATGGGAAGGACAGGGTAAATGAAGGGTAAAACAGAAAAAGGACCAAATAAATTGTCTTGAAGTAAGAAACAAAGAAGAGAAATCGTGGAAATAATGAGAGAAAAGAGAGAAAAATGTGGTGAGAAGAAAAGAGAAGAGAAGAGTGCGTGGAGTGTTGGAGAAGAAGGAAAGAAGAAGAAGAAGAGGAAGAATCAACTTGTTAATGTAAGTATCATCCTTCTTCTTGCTTAGTAGAAAAACAAAAAAGGGATTTAAGAGAGAAATGAGTTTGTGTAGAAAGAGAGAAGAGAAATGAGTTTGTGTAGAAAGAGAGAAGAGAAACCCTAGATGGAGGTTATGGGTTCCTAAACTAGGTTTTTGGTTTTTCTAACTTAGGCAAACTATGGGTAGGTTGAGTTTGAACTTAATTTCGTTCTTGATTTTCAAAACCTAATAGGTTTCTTTTTGTATAATGGATTGAATGGAAATATGTTTTGTTTAAAGGGGATTAAAATAGTCGAAATCAAGAGCAAGAAGAAGACACAAGCTTGATCTTGGAAATATCAAGAAAATAAGTGGGTAATGTGTTTATAGTTGTTGTGTAATATGAGCTAATTGTCTTATGTGTGAATATGTGTTAAATTGTGAATTGTTGTGATGTGAAAAATGCATTATGATGTGTTTTATGTCATGCTTTAAAAGATGTATGACATTTTGATATAATTGAATTGTGATTTTTGATCATGTTATGCCTTGAAATGTGTCATGGCTTTTTGTATAAATGAAAAGAAAGAAAAGAGCATGAAAAGTATGAAAGTATGATGAAATGATTTGAGAATGAATATATGCTTTTGTTTGGGCAAGAGTGGAACCATTCTGTTCGTCACGTGAATGTTGACAAGAGCCTTCTTCCGGCTGCCCGCTTATGGCATATCCGAAAATGGACTCGTTCTATTCATGGTGCAAACTTCAGTTTCTCCATTTTGTTTCCATGGAACCCTCGAGCCATTTATTTGTGCATTTTCATTTTGATTTGTTAGTTTATGTTGCAAGTTAAGTGTTATACTTTGATGATGAATTACATCTAATATGTTCTATGTGATGACATTTGAACTAAGAATTTTGAGCTAGAATTGTGGATAATGGAATCGCTAGATTAAATGAGATATGTATAAATATGTGCTTAAAT
Organism: Erythroxylum fimbriatum; assembly: GCA_026770325.2. Classification (NCBI taxonomy): domain Eukaryota; kingdom Viridiplantae; phylum Streptophyta; class Magnoliopsida; order Malpighiales; family Erythroxylaceae; genus Erythroxylum; species Erythroxylum fimbriatum. Next base: position 1,966,623 of record JANZLH020000061.1, read on the forward strand.
GGTATGGCTCATTGCCAATGGCTATAAATGTATAAGCCACTAAGCTTCGCAGCTCACCCCCATTACCTTCCACTCCGCAGGTTGAAAAAAAAACAGATCAGCATGGATCCTTGCAAAGTTTGGCAAACACCAAGAATAGAAACTTTTGTAATTAAGTTAGTTCAAAAACTTTTGGTATCTAGAATCCTGTTAAACATAAGCATTCAATTGTATCATGTGCATTTTGTATTTTGTAATAAGCCAATGGTGTGGCTTTCAAGATGTAAATAAAGTTTTTCATATTCTTTTGCTTTAGTATTGAAATGAAAGAATTGTATGAATGTATGTATGTTTGGTGTTGAATGTTGGTGGTCTAGGTTTGTTCGAAGGTTTCAATGCGGCGAGGCCCAGGGTATACCACGGCGAACCTTTCCCAAAGGGTTTTGTGCTAAATTTGGTGACTTCGCGCGGCGAGGCTAGACTTTCGCTGTGGCAAACCCGCCAACGCTAATGCTGAAATTTCTTACCAGTTGAGTGGTTTGAACGTGTCCCTCGCACGATCTCTCCTAATCGCCCCAAATGGGCGCTTCAGGATTGAGAACGAGACCTGACCCCAACATATAGTCTTTAAGTATAATCTTTTCATATCTTCTCATTGGAGTGTCAAGATGTCTTCTCTTGACATTTTCAAATTACCTATGTCTTATCTCTCTGACAAACTCACTTGTTCATATGTATTTTCATATCATTTGGATGGGTTTTTGTCACTAAAAGTGGTCTTTATGGCTTTGTTTGATTATTATTTGAATTATTGTGCCTTACATTTAATTTGTGTTATAGGGGCAAAAATTGTCGTATTTTGGTTTAACTATAAAAAATTGATATTTGGACAATTGATGCTACCTTGTTTGTAATTTTTATTGTAGGGTACTTGAAGAAATTAGAGTTCAAAAGATTAAGAAGTGGTGATCAAAGCATTAACACATCTGAAAAAAAAAAGAAAGCCAAAATGACGATAAGAAGAAAGAAAAATGACAGGCAAAGAGCAAAGAAACAACAACATTTGGAAGAGAAGCAACATGAGTGCAATGGTGACCAAATAACCAAAACGAGAGCATGGGCAAGCATCCCACAAGAAGAAAACGACAGCGTGGAAGCTAAAACATGGCATGCGTGGTCTATAAAAACAAGGAGAAAAGACGACATGGGCCTCGTAGAGGTGTGAAGTTCCAAGGGTTTTGGTGTGTACAGAAACAGTGGACCAGACAACATTAAATTGTCACATCACACTACATTCGCTGGTGGCAGAAGGTTTGTGTGTCGGTTGGAACGTGGAGAGGTTGTCTCTGCGTGGGTTTGTGGAGAAAAAAAATAGTCACATCAGCTACAGTGCGATGGTAGGTGGTTTTGCGTTTCTGGTGGGTTTTACGTGGTTTTGGCATCGGTTACGTGGGTTCTGCGTGAGGCTAAAGACGAAGATGTTCTACAGGAAAGGGATCTAGGTTTCGTTTTCTTCATCGTCGTCTCCCACAATCCAAAACATCATTTTCCACTTTCCATGGCTGATCGTCGGAGCTCATTGTTGACAGTGTTTTCAATGGCTTTTCGTGGCTAATTCATCCTAATCCTTTAATTCAATGGCAATGGTAAGAGCTTGGATTTTTATAGTGGAGTTTACATTGCATTTAGTTTATCTTCTAACCATTGAATTATTTAGTGATTCCTAGGTCTTAGGATAACTATTTAATTATTTGGAGCTACGTATTGATTATATCTTTTAATTGGAAGATTCTGTAGCTGATTATTGTTTAGCAATTGATATTGTGCTGATTTTTGGATTAATTTCATTACTTTGTTTTAGCTCAAGACTTTGTATTGAGATTTTAGCGAAATTGGTGATTATTCAAGGTGGCTTGAATTATTGGATCGTTATATCTGTTGCTAGCATTAATTTTGTTTTCTTAATTATTGAGTAAAAATCGAGCATTGGTTTTAGTATCCTTAGTTCTACTTTACTATTCTGGTGGCACTTAGTAGATTGGGATTTGGAAAAATATTTTTGTAACAATTCGAGGTGGCTCAGTTGCTGGAGTAAAAGCTTGATTATAACTCTTGGTTCATTTGTTTTAACTCCAGTATCTATTTAAGTGATGATTGTCTGTGCTACTGAATTTGAGGGTTGCGTTTATCATTATTAGTTAATTGCGTTTTTCTTCGTACTCCATTCACTCGCTACCATTTCATATCACTCATTGTAAATTTAAAATACCACAAACACGTCCTTTATCTTTATTCTAATTCATTGAAATTTTAGTGGTAATTGATCAAATCACACCCCATTCTATAGTTTAGGTGGCATTGCATTTAGTTACTTAGGAATTTAATTTCATATTTTTAGTTCCTCAGAGAGAACGACCCGAGGTTGCACTATATGCAATCCTTAGTTAAATTTTGAAGTAACCCTGAGGCAACATCGGAATTAAGGTTATTTCACTATCTTAATTTTCCTTTAATATTAGTCACCATTAATTTATGACTATACACCTGCTTGACAGCCCAATACTCTTCCCTATAAAGCACGGCCGACTTAATCGCTAAATAATAAAATTGACCTTTGAGATTGGGTGGGGCCTTCTTGTCACATAAAACTCCTTATGTACTTCTCCATTTAAGCTACCCTGATTTGATACAGTGAACTATGTCTTCATTAATCTCTCGACTGCTTTGAATGATAGATCCTACATACTTTAAACACTTTTTTATGGTATAACTTCTGAACCAATCTTTACCTCCACATCGAAAGATATCCTTTAGGCTGAAATGTTACATTCTAAGTACTCAATCTTAGTGCTGCTCAATTTAAAGCCCTTCGACTCTAACAGATTCCTTCAAAGTTTTATCTTGACATTGACAACTCTTTTGTCCCATCTACTTAAACAATGTCATCAGCAAACAACATACACCAAGACACAAATCCTTGGATATTCTTCGTGAGCTCATTCATTAGTACCACATTTCAATTTTTGTAAAAGGCTGAATGCCTTTTCGTAGAGAAGAATTTCCATTAAATAAGTGTCCATGAACAATCTATTTTAGGCAACAAACTATACATGCTAATATACTAATTATAGAATATATCTATTTACTAATTACAGAATATCTATTAATGTTAAGAATATATACAGCTGATGTGTTAATTATTAAAAGCAATATCTTCCACTAATAGCAATATCTTCCACTGATATCCGCCCTCAAATTGATGATGGATGATCAACCAACATCAATTTGTCAACAAGAAACTGATGGCGATTCCGAGAAAGAGCTTTAGTGAACACATCCGCTGTTTGTAGGTCTGTAGAAATATGCGGAAGAGAAATGAGACAAGCATCATATGCTTCACGGATAGAATGACAGTCCACCTCATTATGTTTAGTGCACTCATGAAACACTGGATTAGCAGTAATTTGAATAGCACTAGTATTATCTACATGAAGAGAAGTAAGAGCAATTTGTGGAAAACCAAGTTCAGCCAACAGTCCTCGAAGCCAAACAATCTCAGAACACATAGAGGACATAGCACGATACTCAGACTCAGTGGAGGACTTAGACACTCTATCTTACTTTTTGCTTTTTCAAGAAATTAAAGAGTTACCAAGAAGCATGCACCAACCAGTAATGGAGCGTCGAGTATCAGAACATCCAACCCAGTCAGCATCACTATATGTAGTGAGATGAATTGGAGAATCCACAGGAAAGAAAAGACCTTGAGTAGAAGTACCTTCCAAATAACGAATAATATGACGAACAACAGCCAAGTGAACATGCCTAGGAGCCTGCATAAATTGGCTAACTTGTTGAACAACAAATGAGATATCAGGTCGAGTAATTGTTAAGTAGTTAAGACTCCCAACTAGTTGTCTGTATAGAGATGGATCAGAGAGAAAATCACCCTCATCATGACGATATTTCACTTTTACTTCTAAAGGAGTATCAACAGAACGACCCTCTTGTAGACCAGCCAAGTGAATTAATTCGCAAGTGTATTTATGTTGATGTAAAAAGATACCAGTCGAGCTAGAGTGCACTTCAAGACCCAAAAATTATTGTAATGAGCCCAAGTCCTTCATATGAAATGAATCTTGAAGGCGTCCCTGTAGCTGAGATATTAATTTAGAATCTATTCCAGTGATGACAATATCATCAACATAGATCAAAAGCAAAACTGTTCCTGCAGTAGTTTTACAGAGAAATAAAGAAGAGTCATATTGACTTTGGACAAAAGAAAAACGAAGAAGGGTAGTGTGAAACTTATCAAACCAAGCACGGGAAGCCTGTTTCAAACCATAGAGCGATCTTTTTAGCTTACAAACATCAGAAGGTGTAGAAACCAGCCCTGGCAGTGGAGTCATATAAATTTTTTCGTTAAGATCCTCATGCAAAAAGGCATTCTTAACATCCATTTGGTGCAATAGCCAACCCTTTGAAGCAGCAATAGCTAGAACAAGTCGCACTGTTGTCATCTTTGCAACAGGAGCAAAGGTCTCTTCATAATCTACACCATACTCTTGTTAGTTATCGAGAGCTACTAACCTTGCCTTATATCTGTCAAGTGAGCCATCAGACCGTAACTTAATAGAATATACCCATTTACAACCAATAGGCTTAACACCAACAAGACAAGGAACAATATCCCAAGTATAGTTCTCCTGAAAAGCCTGAAGTACTTCGTGCATAGCTTTTGACCAACATGCCTGTTTAGCAGCCTGAGAGTAAGAGGTAGGAACTGTGCTGTTAGCTAAAGCAGCAGAGAACCCATACCAATTAGGAGAATGCGGGAGGATTTGCGAGGAACCACCAGAGCAGACACTAAATCAAATTCAGGAGGAACTTGTGATTGAGGTGTTTGTCTTCGCCGATAGAAAATACCAGGTTTAAAACGCTCAATGGTTGGAGAGTCATCAAAGCTGGGAAGAAGAACAACAGCAGGTGGAGAAACAGGTTGTTGAAAATAATACTCATGTTCAAAGAAAATCACATTTCGAGAAATACGCAAACGATTAGCAATGCCATCATAACACAC
>JANZLH020000061.1:1983019-1999605 GCA_026770325.2 Erythroxylum fimbriatum
TATATTATTTTAACTATTATATTTTAATTAATTAATTAATTACAATATATTTATTAATTAATGAATTATATTGTACTTAATTAATTATATTTTAATTAATTATAATGTAATTAATTAATATTAATAATAATTTAATTAATTAGATTTTAATTAATTAATTGTATTTAATTTTTTTGAAGGTAATTAATTGTATTTAATTAATTAGTATTAAAAATATATTTTTAAAAAAAGTCACTACTAAGGAATAAGTTTCATTCCTCTATTAAATGGAAGGTATGAAGAATTCACCAAAAGAGGGATATTAAACTATTGCCCCTGTAATGATAATCAACAACCAACCACTCACTTTTTATTCCTTACTCGTTAACCTCTTCCCAAACTCATCAACCAAGGACCTCTTAAAAACAATGACGTAGTTATATAGAAGGAGAGAGCACTATGTTATGCTCTTGCTTTGGTGGGCCACTTAAACAAATTGAAGATATGCTCTTGGTTTGTGATCAGGGCAGATGCACATTGGGGGCAAGTAGGAGCACTTGCCCCCATTGCTTCCAAAAAATTTCATATAAAAATATTATCATTTTAAGTTTTGATCACATAAAAAATAAAATTTTACCCCAGTAATTTAATTTAGCAATATAAGAGTACTTTAAATATTTTGTCTCCACTCAAAAAATTTAATAATATAAGAGTACTTTAAATATTTTGTCCTCACTCAAAAAAGTTTATAGAACCGTCCCTATTTATGATCCAGATAGAGATGGAGATGGAAATGAAAAATCCAAGTTCAAAAGAATTTGTGTGTATTGTGAAAGTAGTCCGGGAAAAAAAAACAGCTACAAAGATTGCATCGATATCCTTGAAAGTATGGATAAGTAAAACTAAATTAAAGTGTGTAAGTGGTGGTCCTTAAAAGATTGCTCATTATTTACAACAAATATAGTTTTATCTGTTAATCTCATAAGGTATATTATCAAGGATGAAAAGTCTACAAAAGCTACTAAACTATTAATCAGACCTATAACTATAAGAAAGGTTGAGAAAGAAGTTTTGTCTTTACATCGTAGATAGTCTCAATTCCTTTTCAAACAAAGTACTATTTGTTTAGGTTTGCAGAAAACCATTTTAAACATATTATTAGTTAGTTTATCATTCTCATGCTCTTTTTACACCTATGATATTTGGCATTGTCTGCATCCCTTATTGACTTTCTCCAACTATTATTTTTATATATAGTTCATATCCACTGCTTCAATCTCATGAGCTCCCAAGTCTTTGTTGTTTCCAATCTCACTCAACTCTCGCTTCCCTTTTTTGCTGCAACCTCTTTATCATATATTCCTTTTCACCAACATCTTAACACTAATTAAATAAATTCTTATTGATCCATTTAAACCTACATTTCAAAATTAAAATATAGGGATTAAACTGCTAGGGCTTGGTTCCAAAATCGCTAACACAAAGGGTTCTACATTTCAAAATTAAAATATAGGGATTTATCCTACATTGGGTTAAAGGCAATGGTTTACAAAAAAATTTATACATTGGAGCTCAAAAAGAGTCGTTTATGACTTGTATCATTAAGGTTTGATCTTTGAAGGTTTCTTGTATGCGGTTCAATGTCTAAACTACCACGAACAGGCAAGCAATTGGTGTGGGTTTGACCTTTGTTTATGGTTCATCTTCCTTTTCATGTCTAGATTCTAGACAGCGAGGAAACGACAATATAATTCGCGTTTATTTAAACTCTTAACCTATGAAATTGACTTGCTTCTTAATTAAATGTATTCCTTAAAAACAGCTCACGTATTAACATTGTTTAATTGCTTGCCAGAGCTTAATTACTCGGAGCCATGTGCAGTGCAACTGATAAGTAACTTTTTGATCTTTAATGTTGGTACTCCAACCCAAGTTTAGGACTCTCTAAGTTTATTAAACTCACGATGAATGTAGAACAAATCATATGATCTTAATTATATTATTTATAAATATTCGGGAGCTGATGTCTCGCAGTTGGCACGTCACGATTCATCACGTTTTTAGGGAGGGCAACGCTCATGGACGTAGCTACCTTTGGCCCACTGGGGCACTGGGCCCGCCGAAATTTTAAAAAAAGTTAATTTTTTTTAATTTTTAATTTTTTTCTATATAAAAATATAATTTTTAGAGTTTGGGCCTCCCAAGATTTAAACAAAATTTGTTTTGGGCCCCCTATATGCATTGGTTGGCTACGTCCCTGGCAACGCTACAGCTCATGCTATGGCTCGACTCAGACCTGAGGTATCTTTGGGTATGGTAGTTTTTCAACAGCCCCCGGACATTATACTGCACACTCTCACTGATGATCGCATGGGTGTTAGTCGCACTCGGCTCATTAATCTTGTTATTAACTCTAGCTAGTTGTTAGCTCTTTTAATTACAAAAAAAAAAAAAAAAGAATGCGTGTTCACGTGGGGATGTGGCTTTGTGGGGAAGTAAAGGGCAAAGTGTAATGGGGTTAGGCACTATTTTTGTTCCAGTTCCACCAACATAGACTTATAAGCACATGCCTTGGAAAGGTCAAGGAGTTCTGCGATTGGTACTCAAAAGGCAAATTGGGGTAAATATCTTTGAGTGATCTTCACGCTCCTTCAATTCAAACACTTAAACCGCCATTGTTTGTGAAAAACTTTCCCTCATGCAAACATTACTACCAACATCCAACTGGAAATTTTCAGAACATTAGTAATCTAAACGATGTCGAAATCATTTATCGTATCATCATTATTATTTTATTGTTATTGTAGCCTCGTTCGGTGCTACAAAAATGATGTCGTACCATGAATCTAAATGGTGGGCACAACCGTGGATCGCATCTCCAAACTTGACAATCAAGTTATTTCTCTCACCTTATACTAAACGTCCCGACTTCAATTCCTTACCTTACCCATATTTTCATTTTATTAGATTTGAATTTTATATTAAAGATGTGAGGGAATAATTGATGTTAGGTGTAGCTTGAATACAATTCGGTCAATTCATGCTATTGACATGATTAGAAAGAAGAAAAGGAATGGCCCAATTACGAGGGGTACACCTTATTCTGTACCCTCTGCCCCTTATTGATCTCAACCATTTAATTTATTAAATTGGATGGCTGAGATTAAGGGGTACTGAATAGGTACAGAATAAGGGAGACAGAAGATCTGCCCCCAATAACGAGAGCCACTCAAGTTCTCTTATTTATTTTTAGGAAAACGTTTAAAGAATTTCCTTAAAGGCCTCGCATCTTGGATTAATTGATGAAAAAAAAGAATCTAAATTATTTTTATGTTTTTTCAGAAAATTCCCAAGAGATCAAATCAAAGTAGAGACAAAACGGTTATTACTAAAACGTTTCCGTATTATTGGTTGTAGATAACTTAAGTGGTCCCATTTCACTCAATTAAGTGGACGAGGGATGAAGGGCCTACTACTATACAATAGTGACATATTGTTAATTTAATTGCTTCAGTTTCATACCAATAATATAAATTAAAATAAAATCTCATTATAAAATAAGAAAAGATAAGATAAGGGGGGGCAGGGGGAGGAGTGCCCTGCAGCAGACAGTGGAAGAACCTTTGTACGGAAAGGACCCTATACGTTTAAGTGTTTAACGACCACCGTTAAACTTAGAGTGGAAGCCCGCCCATGTGTAGTCTGTTCCAAGGAAGGAGGGACTGGGGAGGATCCGACATTTCTGGGACCCACCGAAACAGGGCTTGTATTGTTATCCACGTCGCAGGAGCACATGTCAGAAAGCAACATCCAATCCTTTACTTCCACGCGCCCCCTGACCTATACTAAGTACTAACGGCTTTTCCCACGTTTTTAGTAAGGCACGACTGCGTTACTTACGACGTCAGTAAAACGTCACCGTCTGAGCTGGGAAAAATCCTAAAGCTGAAGATTCACATGAATTTTAAATTAAAATGGGGAAAGGTCTGTCACTTGGACTGAAATAGAAAACGCGACCTTTCCAAATTCACACCAGAAGGTGCTTTGGAATTAATTTTTTGACGAAGACCCGAAGGTTGCCTGATCTGAAGAATTCCATTCCCGTCAATTCAGGAATTGAGAAATTTGAATAGCAAGAGCAATAGCGAATTGCGACAGGCTAAACCGACAACCACTCATTGAGGGAGCCTCTCCTTCAGCATGAAAATTGTTGACACGACGGAGGGATGGTGTAATGTAATGTCCAAGTCCAAACAGGCAAGGCAACCGTCGCAATCATCTCCTAAACGGAAGAAATCCTGAAAATCATGCATCCATCATTTTTAGGGTCCGTTTTCAAACAGATGGGGATGTTAAGTGAATCCATTTGCCTTAAATAGTTTCATTTGAAATTTGAGGTTCGTCTGAGAAAGTGATGGGTTAGATTTGAGTAACTGTAGGCCTGTAGCCCAAAATCTGCTTCTCTAGGCAGTGACAAGGCACTTAGTTGGGCCTTTGAGCATTACAACTGTTTTCATTTATCAGAAAAATAAAAAGGAACAAAATTACGGCGGAAATTGAGAAGTTTCGGTTTCGGTTTCATTTTTTTTATTTTATAAAAGGATTTAATTAGTAATATTTAGTTATATTTTTATTGTTAATAATTCGAAAACAACTTGTTTACTATAAAAAGTTGAGCCTTGGATTGTTATTATTAATAACATTTAGTTAAAATTCATAAATAAAAAGGACAATTTCTTGTCGCAGTTATGGACCGGAAACGCTTTGCAAGCCAGTGGAAGCGAGCTTGTTCACAAGAGCCAGTGCATTGCTCGAGAAATAAGTGGCTGTTAGAACCCGATTTCGTAGGATTTTCAGCTGTCTGCTCCTTCGACTCTGGATGCCATCCAAGCAAGTGTCTTGGTCGGTAAGTACAGCGCTTAACCATGTATTTACATCCTCAATTTGATCAGCGAACTTTGAAGGGTCCAAGTTTCTGAGCACGCCGAGGGATTTGTGAAGTTCATCTATGGCGTTTTGGAAGAGCTCGACACAATCTGAGAGAGCCAGCTTGTCTCTGCCTTTTATTACTTTGCGCGTCTGCAACTTGTACACGTACTGACTGGTGTTCTTGGCCACGCCGAGTGTGACCGAGACCCCAGCCCGAGCCCACTTGCTGGGGTTTCTTTTAGCGGTTTGCGAAAATGGCGAGAGTGAGTGGACGCAGAGATCCTGATACCTAGTTACGCTGCAAGCTTCTCGAACATAAGTTTCTCTGCAGTCGGAGACACTGAAAGTAGCATCTGGGAGGCAGGAAAGGAAGAACAAAACAGAGAAAATGCTGACAGCTTGCATCACTGTGTTTGGTTTCAGAAGGATTACTTACGGATAGTTTTTGTACATCAAAGATTGCGGAAGTTAGAGGATGTGAGCTGGTTTTCTTTGTGAATTTTGAGGTATGCTTTAAAGGGAATGGTTTAATTAAAAAGAGGTCTTTTTGGTAGAAAAGCAAGTGGCTGGTGAAAAGCAATAAAAGGTCTTGAGAGGGGAAGTTGCGAGCTGAATATTTAGGTCATCGAACGGGGAAAAACACGTGAACAGGTGAGCTTCTCATGAATTTGCGATTTTTGGAAGATAAGATTGGTGTAATGAATATATGGGAAATTTTGCTACGCATAGGATATCAGATAAGACCATCGAAACTTTCCCCGTTAAAGTGAAAGCAAGAGGGATTCATACTAGGAAGAGAGTCAAGAGACATGCTAATTGAACTAAACTTGGCTTCACATTATCATCCAGATTCTCACTAGACACGAAATGAATTATTAATAACCACTGTTGAACAGTACAGGATTCTGGAATGCAGCACAAGTCAGGAAAGCTCATATCATGTTCACCGGAGAGTGGGCTGTACATGAGAAGCTTTAATGGTTTTCTGTGTCAGGTGACCAAACTTAACAGTCAGGGTTAGCATAGCATAGTTGCTTTGAAAAGATGGAGTTCACATGGTTCTCTGTTTCTGGCAAAAAGGCTACTGAATTCACATGTCCACATGAATCTAATAAATATATGGATTGGAATAAATCACCTGATTCTACCAATTTTGCTATACTACCTTAGACTCCACGCCTGCTTTCATCTGTTTTCAACGATTAAATTTAATGCAAGCCTACCTGAATTTTCCTACTTTTTTATTTGGTTTGATCTTTTTTGTTTTCAAATTACATGTTTGAGCTCATGATATTAATCCAGGTGTAAAATAGTTAAAGCGAATTTTACAAAAGAATTTCTAAGATTCATATTTTAATCTTTTTACATAAAATATATTTATTTTCAGTAAATAATTTTTATTTTGATACACGATAATAGAGATAATTTCTCACACATTATTAGCTCTTTGATTATGCTCTATTGTTATTTTTAAGTCTATAAAAAATAATTTTTATTGCTACAATGATAGGATACAAATTTCACTTTTCCATCACTTTCAATTCAATCAACATCTTTAAATAGAAACTCCACAAAATTCTTAAGATTTAAGCACACATTGATAATGACTCTCTTAGTTTGCTTTTTTTTTTGCTTATTATCATAGGTAAGGAAATTTGCTGAGCGTGCTTAGGGTTATAGTTTATAATTTTAGGGTTCAAGCCCAATTTTAAAGTACTGATGGCTATATATTAGGCCTGAGATTGGACTAAATTTAAAGAATAAATAAAGCAGCAACTACTAAATGCAGCTTGAACAAGTTAGAAGAATAAAGTGTTAGGAGCTAGAGCTGAGTTATATCATGTGCTTTTATGTCAGTTATTGTTAATTACAAATTATTAAACTTAGTAGTTTTCTTATATACATATAATTGATATGTAACTTGTTTTAGAGTTAGATCTATAAACAACTAGTTAATGTATAAAAGTCAATTGGAATTAATGCACTTTTAAAGACTTTCTTCAGAGTATCAGAGTGAAGAGATCCTATGAAGAATTCTTCTTGTTTTTGCTTGATTCTTTTAATTATCTTTATAAAAGTCAAGCGAAGATTGATCTTTCTTGCCAATTGTGAAAGATTTAAGAGGACTGCATAGCATAATTGAGAAAAAAAAAGGGGAGCAAATGATGATGGGAATTCATTGCAACTATGAAGATCTAATCATCATGGAATGATCCTGATCATTATTCAGTTGAATGTAAGCAACTATTTATTATGGAATAGAGCCATAAAGATAACATTGGGAGCAAAGTTGAAGCACCATTCATATAAGGAAGGTGTGAGAAGTTGTAAGATGACTCGCCAGAGTTTGAGCATTTGTGCAAAGTAGATTGCATGGTAACCTCTTGGATTCTGAATTCAATTTCAAAAGATATTGTTAAAGCCATTCTATATACAACTCCTATTAAAGATTTATGGAAGGAATTGGAAGAGAGGTATAGGGAATGTAATGGACCATTTTTATGTCAGATTCAAAGTGAGATAAGTTTAATATTTTAAAGTAATATGTTTCTGGTTAAGTACTTTAAGAAGATGAAGAAACAATGGGATAAATTGACTTGCTTGACACCACTCCCTCAATGTGACTGTGGAGAAGGGAAGCGTATAGCATATCTTGAGTCCAATAGCAAGCCATAATCAAATTCTAGTTATGGACCCATTGCTTAGTCTAAACAAGGTATATTTAATGGTGTTGTGGGTTGAGAAATAAAAAAAATAAATGAAAGTTTCACAAATATGAAGAGTGCAATGATGATTAAAGCACAAGGAGGTAAAAAGGAGGGAACAAGAGCAAGTAGAGGTACGATAAAGAAGAGAGAATCTATTGACAAATCAAAATTGCTTTGTGATTATTGCAATATGAACAATCACACAAGGGTACACCCAACTCAAATTTCATGGTTATCCATAATGGTGAAAGGAGTTGAAGGAGAAAGGTAAAGAAGGAAAAAGAGTCAATTATGAATATGGCTAATGATGTAGATGAAGTGAATGGAGTTAAATCATAATGGGATTGGAAGTCTAACATGTCAATTATGATACAGATTGACAAATTCTTCAAGGACAAAGGGAATGCAGAAGCTAAAAGGCATGCAATTAATTTTCCACACCTTAAAGATTTTGAAGGTATTGCTCTTAACCATATTCTTAGTTCTCTTGAATTAATTGAATTTAGTTCTTATATAATTGATACATGAGCCTCTAACTACATATGTACAGACCTGAAATTGATGAAAAACCATTCTTTTTACACTTTTCCACTTACCTGATGGATCTATATTGAAGTGGCAAACTTTACTATTTATAGCCCTCAAAATATCGCAAGTGCACGGGTCGTAAGCTTAGTAGTTGAGATGTCGATCCCACGAGGAATTAGTGAACTAATTGAATCCTAACTTTGTCTAAGGTTGTAAAAACGGGGTTTAAATGAAAACAAAGATAAACAGAAAATTAAAAAATCAAGTAGGGGTTGAATGAAAATAAAATTCCGAAATTAACAAAAGTAAATCAAAATGGAGCACAACCACTTAAAAATTGAGATATCACAACAAGACAAGATCAAAGAATTATGAGAAGGGGGATTTATCCTATCATCAAATGCTAACATGATTACTTTTGAGTTAACTTAGTATCGGTCTTAGACTTTTGAAAGGTGAATTACTCTCTCTCAAGTTATAATCGTTAAACCCTAAATCATAAACCCTAATTGAATTATGAAATTTGCAATCTCTCAATTAACAAAAAGCCCACACATCCAATTAGATCTTAAGCCCTCTAATAGACTATCGGGTCCGCATACGAGATCTCTTTTCGTATAAATTACAGATTTGATTATTTACGTGATCTATTATATTGCTATTGTTTAGCTCTCATTACCCAATCTAATCATTTTGCTATCAGTTTACTCTCTCGATTTGTTACCAAAGAATGCAAATACAACAAATAATCACAATACCCATTGTACTAACATCAAAAGAAATCACATTAACATTGATTCAAGAACAATTCCTTAAAGGAGTTTAGAACATCATTAACAACATGTTCAACATTCTGAAACCCAAGTTATACATCAAATTGAAGTAAATAAATAAGAGCAAGTAGGAAGGAACTTGAAATGGCTGAGTTGGAGTGGTTGGACAACAACTGCAGATGCTCCTCTCCCCTTCTTCTCTCTCCCTTGTGTTCTCTCTCAAGTGACAAACGGAGGCACAAAAAATTAGGGTTCTTTGCCTTCTTTGTAATCTTTTCTATTTAAGGTAAAATATAGGTTTTACCAGGCCCAAAAAATCCAAAATAACCGCAAAGTTAAGTTTTCGAAGCTGATCCGTGTTTGCTGTCGTGCAGGCCACAATCATGGCACCCCAGGCCAAGATTGTGGCCTGTCAATTTTGCTTGGATCTTCCACCAAGCTTCCTCCAAATCTTCTTCGTTCTTCGATATTTGATCTCAAACACTAACAAACACATCAAGACACCTCAAATACACAAAATTTAAGCTCAATAGCATGTTCTAACCCATAAGACACTCAAAACAAAAATCTCTAACTAAATAACACAATCCTAACCTAAACATGCACTAATCATTCAATTTAACAACTAAACACATACTAAACTACCCACTAAAACGTTATGAAATCTACCACTATCAACATCCCCACAATTAAACTTTGGCTTGTCCTTAATCAAAGACAAAACAAGCAAAACACAACACAACAAGCACAATTAACAACAAAACACACATATATGCAATAATGAGTCAATGACATTAAACTTCACAGAACAAATTTAACTACAAACATGATCCTTCACGTTGTTCTCACTTATTAACTTGTGAAATATATGTCCAAGTACTTCAAACTAAATATACATACTAATCAAGACCTTAATGTCAAACTTATTCACTCCTATCACTTACACACACACATTGATAATTATTCGGTCAATCAAAATTGTAACTATCCTTAAATGGCTTTTTTTTATAAGAAATCATGCTATTCACAAGATTAGTAGGATTTATTAAACAACAAACTATTTTTTAAATTTTATTAGCATGAACCTAGACTTTTGACGTGAAGGCAAACATTTATGACGAATGTCCCCTGTTACTCAACTAGGTAATGTTTTTTTAAGTGGCTTTGTTAGAATGTCATTATAGTCTTTTGACACGTACGCAAACATTTGTGATGAATGTCTCCCGGTTACTCAGCTACACCACATACTCAACTGGCTAGTAGCTCTATTTATAACCTGATTTGTTTCAAAAAGAGACAGCAGAATAGTTATTTGTTTAAGAATTACACAACTTTTTTTTTTTAGTATATTTTCTTGCCTACCTAATTTCTTAAAATAATCATTCTCATGAAAATATACTAACGATGCTACTTATTTGATTGGCCTAAAATTATAAATGAATGTGGTAAATTCCTAGAGTGAATGAACCAATATCATATCCTAATTAACATGCATATTTAGCCGAAACAACCTAGAACACTAATTTCACAAGCTAATAAATCTTCATAACCTAAAAGACTATTTTCAAAGCTAAATCGATCCTGTTAAGTCTTAACCATTGACACATTCACACAAATCACACTATGCAAACCTAAACAAAACTAACATATAATATGCAAAATTCATACTCAAAATAAAAAATATAATGCACATAATGCAACCCTCCTGACACTTGGACAACACATTGTCCTTAATATGAGAAGGACAAATAACATACAAGGTGGGAATCAAAATAAAATAATACAAAAACATAAGAACAAAATAAAGACAAAAACAAAAAGATAAGAGTTAGGCATAAGAACCTAGCATGGTGATTGAGGTGGTGATGGTGATGTTGATGGAGACCAAATGGACTTGACGCCCAAGATTATTGCCCTATCTTATAATTGCTTTAAAAGGAATAAGAGAGTTAGCAATCCAAACCATTCCAAATCATTTTAAACATATTTTAAAAATGTAAAACAAATCTAACTACATAACAATTTCAATCTAACTACCAAACGTGCTAAATTATGGTCATTAGCTTTACCTTATATCCTTTGGAACTCAACCGGGATCAATTATGAGTGGCTTGCTTCCACCCGTATTGTTCAATTTTAGCTTCGTAGCTTGTAAATAAGCTACATATTGGAAGATAATCAAAAGGACAACATTGATAAAATTAAGAAAATTAATTAAGTTCAGTAATGTCCTTTTTACTAACAAATTGTTAATAAAATAGGGAATAATGAAATCCCATGAATCTTTAGTCGAATTAAACAGTTTGTGTTGTAAGACGGTGAATTACTCATCTTCTTCTGCAATCATCATTGTCCACTCTTTTGCTTCAACTTCTAAAGAGGAACTTCTAAATATTCTTCAAACCCTATATCCATTGTCACCTGTTCCTCATAGCTTACTTATGCAAAGTAGCCCTTCTTTTGCACTCTGATATACTCATCCATTATATCTACTTTCATACAAGAGCTACTTTCTTTCCAATTGTTCAAGTCTTTGTTTATAATGAACTCCATTTGCTCATCACTAATATGAAGGAGCACTTTTTCATAAACATCTATCAATGCTTTTCCAGTGCTCATGAATGGTCTTCCAAGAATTAATGGATAGTTCCTATCCTCTTTGAAATCTTGTACGAAGAAATCTACAAGAATAATGAACTTGTCTGCCTTTACCATAACATCTTCCACTATGCCAAATGGTTTCTTTATGGATCAATCTGCCAACTAAATAAGCATCAAAGTTGGTTTCACATTGTAGAGCCCCAATTTTCTAAAGGTCAACAAAGGCATAAGGTTTTTACTTGCACCTAAGTTGCATAAACATTTAGCAAATTCTAACTCACTAACCACACAGGATTTTGTGAAGCTTCCAGAATCCTTCAATTTAGAAGCCACGTGACTGGTGATAATAGGGTTATAGCTTTCGTTTAGTGCTACCGTTTGATTCTCTTCCTAAAACTGCTTCTTTGTTAACACGTCTTCAGGAATTTGGCATATTTGGGCATATGTTCAAATGCCTCAACAACAAATAGATTAATTTCCAAAGTCTTTAATTTCTCCACGAACTTTGCAAATTGTGAATCCAGCTTGTTCTTTTGTAATCGTTGAGGGTACGAGATCTTGGGTGGATACGGCAGAGGGGCAACGTAAGGAGGATACCCACTCATGTCTACGTCTTTCTTCTTTTTTACTGGGTGTGGCACAGCTTATGTCTCTGCTGATTGCTTAAATTCCTTCCCACTTCTAAATGTGATTGCTTTGAGTTCCTCCCTTGGGTTTGCTTCATTATTGCTTTAAGAGATTCACCACACTTCTTGTAGATAATGCATTTGCCAATTGACTCATTTAAACCTCTAATTTTTGAATTGAAGAATCATGGTTTCTAGTTACTTGCTCGAATTTATCTTCAAGTCTCTTATTAGCTTCATTCATGTTCATGAGCTTGTTCAAGATTTTGTCCAACTTAGAGTCCGTAGAAATGGGTTTTCCTGTTGGAATTCAGGTGGCTCTTGAGGTCGGAATTGACCTACTGCATTGTTTGATCAAAAAAAATTTGGGTGGTTTTTCCACTCAGCATAGTAATTGTTAGAATAAATGTTGTTTCCTCATTCTTGACCAAATTGTGTGTTCGAGTAGTTGAATTGCTTCATCTTGTCATTTTTCATTAAAAAACAATCAGCGATAAAATGGTTATTTTTCTCGCATAATTCACATCTATGTTGAATTGCTTTCATGAGAACTGATGAAGAGGCTTATATGCTGTTAAGTTGTCTTGTCAAATTGTCAATCTCAGCTTATATTGTTGCTATTGAATCGATAGCAAAGACATCGTTATGATTTAGGAAAGTTAATTGCTGTCTACTTTTGTCTAACGACCAAAAACAGTTGTTACTTGCCATCTCTTCCAATAATTCCTTCGCTTCCTCAACTGTCTTCCGCATAAGAGAACCTCCAGAAGCTGCATCTGTGGTGCCTCTCGTGGGTGGATTGACTCCAAATTAGAATGTTTGCAAAAGAAATTCCTTTGGTAGATTATAGTGAGGACATCTCCTTTGCAAATCCTTATCACGCTCCCACGCTTCGTATAGTGACTCCCCGCTGTTTTCTTGGAAATTCACAATTTCCTTTATTAACCTTATCATCTTTGTGAAGGGGAAGTACCTATCTAACAATGCACGCACCAACTGCTTTTAAGTTGTGACCTTTTTAGGTTTTAAAGAATGATACCATACCTTAGCGCGATCCCATAATGTGAAGGGAAAGAGCCTCATCTTAACAACATCTTCCAACATCCTTTAACATTGCAAAGTATCAAATATTTGCAAAAAATTCACTAAATGAGTGTTAGAATCCTTATTAGTTAACCCATAAAATTGTACATTGGTTTGCAGCATGTTCAGCAAAGCTGGTTAAATCTCGAATGAGGTTGCTTACACCAGTGGTCAAGTGATGCATTAGTTTGTAGCATTAAATCTCGGTCTCGGGAAATCCATCAAATTTCACTGCTGGTCTCTTTGATTGTATTCTTCTACCATTGTTTCTTTAATTTCTTCTTTTTGGCATCGTATTCTTCGAATTGCTCCTTCCAATTGGGTGCTGTCAAGTGTTAGAGTTTTGATGATCCTACTTAAACTCTGAGTGATTCTTGTGTTCGTGCAATTGCACAGACACAAGAGAGGCAAAAATTCCTTAAACTAAAAGAATTCAACTAATCCTAGCTAATTCTCCGACAACAACGCTAAAAACTCGTTGGAGTGGTAAGCTTTACTATTTATAGCCTTCAAAATACTGCAATTACACGGGTCATAAGCGTAATAGTTAAAATGTCAATCCCACGAGGAATTAGTGAACTAATTGAATCCTAACTTTGTCTAAGGTTGTAAAAACGTGATTTAAATGAAAATAAAGATAAACAGAAAATTAAACTATCAAGTAAGGGTTAAATGAAAATAAAATTTCGAAATTATCAAAAGTAAATCAAAATGGAGCACAACCACTTAACAATTGAGATATCGCAACAAGACAAGAACAAAGAATTATAAGAAGGGGGATTTATCCTATTATCAAATGCTAACATGATTACTTTTGAGTTAACTCGGTATCAGTCCTAGACTTTCGAAGGGTGGATTACTCTCTCTAGGTTATAATCATTAAACCCTAAATCATCCACTCTAATTGAATTATAGAATTTGAAATATCTTAATTAACAAAAAGGCCACACATCTAATTAGATCTTAAGCCGTCTAATAGACTATCAGGTCCTCACACGAGATCTCTCTTTGTATAAATTACTGATTTGATTATTTGCGTAATCTATTAGATTGTTTAACTCTCATTACCTAATCTAATCGTTTTCTTATCGGTTCACTCTCTCGATTTGTTACTAAAGCATGCAAATATAACAAATAATCACAATACCTAATGTATTAACACCAAAAGAAATCGCATTAACATTGATTCAAGAACAAAACCCTAAAGGAGTATAGAACATCATTAATAACATGTTCAACATTCTCAAACCCAATTCATACATCAAAATGAAGTAAATAAACAAGAGAAAGTAGGAAAGAACTTAAAATGGTTGAGTTTGAGTGGTTGGACAACAACTGTAGATGCTCCTATCCCCTTCTCTCCTCGTTCTCTCTTCCTTGTGTTCTCTCACAAGTGGCAACTGGAGACACGAAAAATTATGGTTCTTTTCCCTTTCTGTAGTTTTTCTATTTAGGGCAGAATCTAGGTTTTATCCGAGCCCAAAAAGTCTGAAATAGAGTTTTCGAAGCTAACCTGCATCTGCTATCACATAGGCCACGATCGTGGCTTGTCAATTTTGCTTCTATCACGATCATAGGCATGGATCTTCCACCGGGCTTCTTCCAAATCTTCTTCGTTCTTCGATATCTGATCTCAAACACTAACAAACACATCAAGGCATCTCAAACATACAAAATTTAAGTTCAATATCATGCTCTAACCTTTAAAACACTCGAAACACAAATATCTAACTAAATAACACAATCCTAGCCTAAATATGCACTGATCATTCAATTTACCAACTAAACACATACTATACTACCTCCTTAAACATTATTCAATCTACCACTATCAATCTACAAAGCTTATTCATCACATAGATGATGTTCAATTGAGTAATCAATTAGCCTTGACTAATTCCCTACATATACCTTTTTTCAAGTTTAATCTCCTATTTGTTAATAAACTCACCATTGCTACTCGTAAATTTTGATTTCTATCATATTTTTTGCATAATACAAGACCTAATAATTGAACAAGTGCTTGTAGTAGGAAAAGTGGTAGGAAGTTTATATATTATTGATTCAAGTTCTTATCACCCAAAAACTATTAAATAATATACCTTCAAATTGTATACTGTTAGCCCCGAAATTTTTTTTTATGATTAATCATGTTTAGCCTAATTAATTACATGAGATTAACATTAATTAAGTCATTATTAAGAAAGATGTCGTTAATTAGTTAGATGACATAAATGAAGTTAGCTAAAGAATTAATTATGTTAGATAGCATGCATTGAATAAGTTAGGTGAATTTAATGTGTGAGTTATGTTAGTGGGCTTGAGTATAAGAGATGGGCCCAAAGTTATGTTAGTAGAAGAATAAGAAAAAGAAGAAGAGAATAAGTTAGGCTTATGGGCCTTATGTCAAATGGGCTTAAGTGAAGAGAAAGAGTATAAAAGGAAGTTAGGAGAGTGGAAATTGTTGTCTTGCAAAAGGAAGCCAACGAAAACTTTAGAGAAAAATAGAGAGAGAGGATCGTGAGAGGTGGAGAAAGAAGAAGAGGGAAGAAGCTTCTAGGGTTTGTGATTCCAAGAGATTTAGGGAGTTTTGAAGAAAAGTTCAAGTATTAAAAACATAGAGGAAGGCAAGAGCTTCATTTTGAGCTAGATATCAACTTGTGAGGTTGAAGATAAAAGGTAAGTCTTCATCCCATGGTTGAGCTTTTAGTTGGGTTGTTGGTTGAAAAGCTTAGTTTTGAGATGGGTATAGTGTATATCATGTTAATTTCATGAAAGAGTTCATGTAGTTTTTCAATCGAAGTTTTGTTGATTATGGGTTTTTATGTTACTTCTAGAGAGAGAAGGAGAAAGTGAAGAGCAAGTGGAAGAGCTTCTTTAAGTCAAGGATTTAGCGATTATAAGGTAGGTTACTTGCTTATCTTTATTTTAGTAAGATTTGAATGCTAACTAAATAATGAATTAATGAACATTTAAGAGCATTGAATGAGCATTGTTGTGATGTTGTTGAATTAAATGAGCATTGAATGAATTCATGATTGCTACTATGTAGGTATTAAAGCAGCATATAACATTTGCTTGAGTTGTCATAAATTTAGTGAGCATGAATATGAATGAAATCATGAATGATGATTTAGTATGATCAGCTAGTTGGATTTGCATGAAAATCCATTTTCAGTAAAATAGTCAGCTGGACGAGACAGGTCCATTTTTATGCATGATTATGTGTTATGTGGGTTAGCTCAGTCCACTCAGCAGCGTCATGTCGACATTGACCAGTTAAGCCTTCGCCCGGCTGCCCGCAAGTGGCAAGGATGTTCCTCATTAGGACTCCTCAGCATATGACTACAGAAATGTAG
>JANZLH020000061.1:2009689-2027343 GCA_026770325.2 Erythroxylum fimbriatum
AATCACTCAAAACCAAGAGATCTAAGCATTACTTACTTGATTGAAGCTTCAAATCTTCAAGAAATCGTCAAATCTCATTTTCCTCTCTTCTCCTCTTCTTCCTCGGCGTCGACGGCAACTCTCCTTTTTTTTCATTTTCTTTCATTTCTTTCCTTTCTTTTTCTTTTATACTCTTTCTTTAGGGCCCTTAAGCCCACAGACTAAAAGCCCCTTTTTCAAATCTTACAACACGAATGTTCCATAACAGTCCTACTAAACCCGACATTGTAATTGGTTCCAAAATTAGTCCGTCAATTCTCATAATTCATTTAAATTAGGCTTAATAAAATTCCAACCAAAATAGTCATGCTTAATTCATCGTGAAAAAAAGTTCGGGGTCCAACACACCCCCCCCCCCGCCTCTTGGTCCCTGGATGCAGGTCCAGCGACGGTTGTGCCGACCACCGGCCCCTCCCACCACGTAACGTCACGCCACTCCTCCCGCTGCCGGCCAAGGGGGCCTCTCGGGGTCACGATTCACGGCCCTAACAGGCTTAGAGACGTTCGACACTCCAACGGCTCCTTCTCGACCAACGGCGTCCGCGACTCATCACTCCCCAACCGGCTCCATTGTCCGACACAAAGGGAAAGCCAAATCCCTTTCCCACCAGTCGCCTCCAGCTCAACGCACGGTGCGTGCGTCATCTTCTCTCCCTACTCCGCCCTTTAACCTCTCTCCCCAGACGCTGCCGTCTCCAGCCACCCTTCGGGCCCGCCCAGCCCACGCTCTGGGTTGCCTCCCCAGGCCCACTCGACGGGCCAGTCCTCTCCTAGCCATGCCCAGCAGTCTGTTCCTGCTGGACTTCGACCCGCCCCCCCCCGTTGGGGCCGCCCTTCGTCCCTACTCCCCTCAGCCCCTCTTCGCCACATTCGGCCATCTCAATCTCAACCCATCAGGAAATTCTGATTCGCGACCCAACCATAAACCTGTACACTCCGCCGGACTTAGGCTGCTGGGCTATGGAGACCGAGGTCCTGGGCCATGGTAGTCCCGAGGATATTCCCCAGCAACCCCATTTGCTTCCCCCTTCGCGCCCCCCAGACCCAAACCCAGTTGCCCCCCCACACCACGATACGAATTCCGCTTCCGACACTCCGATGGAGGACAATGCCCCGATTCCTATGGATAGCCAAGCTCCGACGCCGCCTAACGCAGCCGCCCCCTCGTCTGCCGAGTAGACGGACGGTCTTTTTCTGATTGTTTTGATGATTTTCATCTGGAATTGTCAAGGGGCTGGAGGTCGGACCTTCAAGCCTATTATTAAACATCATATCCGTAATCATAAACCGCTTCTTGTCGTTCTAGTGAAGCCCCGGATCAGTGGATCTCGGGCTCATAAGGTCATTCGAGGCTTGGGTTTTGACCAGTCCTTCCGGGTGGAAGCTACAGGCTTCTCCGGCGGAATCTGGCTTCTTTGGAAAGATGAGATTGAGGTCCGGATTCTGATCGCCCACCGTCAGTTCGTCCACACTACCATTACTTGGGCTCACCGACGCTTTGACTTCACGGCCATCTATGCCAGCCCTACCTACTCGCTCCAGTCCTATTTGTGGCATTATCTGTCCCAAATTGCAGAGTTCACTCAACACCCGTGGCTATTAGGGGGCGACTTTAATGCCAAACTGGAGAGTAGCGATAAAGGGGGGTCTCGCTCCCAACCTATTGTCAATCCTCACTTCCGCGACTGGGTCTATAATTGCAACCTCTCGGATCTCGGCTTTATCGGCCCCCGCTTTACTTAGCACCGAGGTCAAATTTTTGCTTCTGTTCAACTTCTTGGCATGATTTGTTCCCTCATACCACCATTACCCACCTTCCCTTCTTGAAGTCGGATCACCGCCCTATTCTCATTGCTTTTCCCACACAACGTCCTCCTCCTCCGCCTGTTCGCCCTTTCCGTTTTCAAACGGCCTGGTTCACCCATCCTCGTTTTAATCAATTTGTGGCGGATACTTGGACCACGACCAGTCAGGATTTCAGTGGCGCCCTCAGCCGGTTCTCTGCGCATTTACAGTCCTGAAATCTTAGCACTTTTGGGAATATCTTCCACCATAAGAAGCGCCTCCAGTCCCGCCTTGACGATCTTCAAAGTCGCCTTGCTGAGTCTAACTCAAGTTCTCTCCAGGCCCTCGAGGAAGAACTTCGCGCCGAGCTGGAACTGGTTCTGTATCAAGAACTCTACTGGCATCAATGCTCCAGGAGCCAATGGTTACTCCACGGAGACCGTAACACTAAGTATTTCCATGCTCTCACCAGATCCAGACACCGACACAGTCATGTTACTTCCCTTCACGATGCGCATGGGACGGTGGTCTCCGACCCTAGAGCTCTCCGACGGCTTGCACATCAGTACCTGGAGGACCTTTATAGCGCTGATCCTCAGCCGCTTTCTAACTGGGGCATTCATGGGCACTTTCCCCTCATGACTCCGGCCACCAAAGAGGAGCTCTGCCAGCCCCTCCAGCCCGACGAAATTAAACATGCGTTCTTTAGTATGGCCCCTAACAAGGCCCCTGGGTTTGACAGGTATACTGCGCTTTTTTACCAATCCCAATGGGATACTGTCGGTCTCTCGGTGTCTTCCTTTCTCCACCGTATCTTTCGGCATGAGCTTTGGGAGGCTGATCTTAATCGTACCATTATGGTCCTTATACCTAAGACTCCGTCCCCCACCTCAATCACTCAATTCCGGCCCATCGCCTTATGCTCGGTCCTTTACAAAGCCATTACGAAGATCATTGTGCATAGACTAAAACCTCACCTTGATGCTCTGGTTGCCCCAACCCAATGTAGCTTTGTCCCTGGTCGCCTGATTACAGATAATATCATTCTCACGCAGGAAGTTATCCATACCATGAAATGCAAAACCGGTCGCACTGGGTTTATGGTGTTAAAGGTGGATCTAGAGAAGGCATACGATCGACTCTCTTGGACGTTCCTCCATGACACTCTTATCGACGTAGGCCTCCCGACTTCGCTGATCAGTCTCATTATGAAGTGTGTCACCAGTGTCTCCCTCCAAGTTCAATGGAATGGTGAACTCAGTGAAGCGTTTAACATCTCTCGTGGTATTCGTCAGGGCAACCCCCTCTCTCCTTACCTTTTTGTGCTGTGTATGGAGCGCTTAGGTCATGCCATCTCGCGCGAGATTTCCTCCGGTCGCTGGATCCCAATCCGTCTTAGCCGTCAAGGCCCTCCCCTTTCCCATTTATTCTTTGCTGACGATCTTATTCTCTTCTCCGAAGCCTCTCTCGCCCAGGTGCATGTCATCCAGGACGTTCTTCAAACTTTTTGTGAGGCTTCTGGCCAACGTATCAGCCACGTCAAATCTCGTTGTTTCTTTTCTAAAAATGTTCCATCTCAGATGACCCAATGTTTAAGCAGCGGCCTCGGGTTTTCGCGAAAGAATGACCTTGGTCGGTATCTTGGCGTCCCCCTTTTGCATGACCGAGTTACCCGACGCACTTACCAACACGTCCTTGACAAGGTTCACCACCGGCTCACTGGCTGGTCGGCCCATCTGCTGTCCTTGGCTGGCCGCATTACGTTAGCCCAATCTTTCATTGCGGCGCTTCCTAGCTTTACCATGCAAACAGTCAGACTTCCCCGCCGCCTCTGTGATGATTTGGAAAAGCTAATGCGCCAATTCATCTGGGGATCCTCCAATGGGTTGAAGAAAATCCACCTCGTAAACTGGGAAACCATCTGCAAGCCGAAAGCCTTGGGCGGCCTCGGACTCCGTCGCATTCGCGAAACCAATGATGCTTTTCTCGCGAAGTTAGGGTGGACGATGATTACTAAGCCTAATTGCTTATGGGTGCAAGTCCTTGCCGCCAAGTACCATGTTGACGTATCCAGCCTCCCGTCCTCCCTCGCTGGTCCGGGTGGCTCCATGGTCTGGAGGGGTATCAAGGCCACGTGGCACCGAGTTCTACATGGCCTTAAATGGATGATTGGTGATGGTAGCCGTATTTGATTCTGGCTAGACCCCTGGCTGGCGGGCATCGGCCCTCTTCGTTTCCAAGCACTTCACCCGCTCCCCGAGTCCCTTTCTTATCTCCCGCTGCGACACTATGTAGACTCGGATGGGACCTAGTTATGGAACGAGATCCAACCCTACCTCCCGCCGTCTATTTGCCAGTTGATCGCCGGTACGTTCCCTCCCAACCCCGATATCGGCCCGGACAAATTGATTTGGGGCTGCTCTGACAACGGGCTTTTTACGATTGCCTTTGCGTATTCCATGAGCATGGGCCACGATGAAACGGCAGGCCATGCTGTTTGGAAGGCCATCTGGCAGTGGCCGGGCCCTCAACGTATCCGATCCTTCCTTTGGCTCCTCGCTCACGATCGGCTTCCCATTAACCAACATTGTGTCCAAATTCATTGTACCTCCGATGGCGCCTACTGTCATTGTGGGCTAGAGGAATCTTCCCTGCATGTTGTGCGCGACTGTGGTCACGCCCGCCAAGTTTGGAGCTCCTTCCCGCCGCACCTTGTCCCGGCCGGGTTTTTCACTACGTCGTCTCGGGATTGGATTCTGCACAATCTCCAATCCAGCTTGCGGTTCCGCGGTCATGCTTGGCTGACCCTCTTTGGCATTACTTGTTGGTTCCTCTGGCAATGGAGGAACCGGACCCTTTTCGACAGTCCTTTTACTTGGCCTTCCTCCACTCACAATCTTATTTTGTCTTATGCAGGTCAAATACAGGCCTCTACTGGATGGTACCACCGAGCAGGTTCTACAGTCTTTAGCAAACGGCGGGAACAACTCATTGGATGGCGTCCGCCTCCTCCCGAGTGGATCAAGCTCAATACTGACGGTACTAGCAAGAGATCCTTGCAGCCGGCCACTACCGGCGGGCTTCTTCGGGACAGTGACGGTCAATGGCTTGGCGGCTTTGCGCAAAAGCTAGGATGGTGCTCAGCCCTGACGGCAGAGCTCTGGGGAGTCTATACAGGGCTTACTTTTGCATGGACGCAGGGTTTTCGCCGCTTGGAGCTGGAGATAGATTCTAAAACGGTCTTTGATATCCTCTCTTCCTCAGAGCGCCGCTCCAGGACGCTCAATCCCATTGTTCAGAGCATTCATCTGCTTCTTGCTAGGAACTGGACTATTGTTCATCGACATGTTTATCGAGAGAGCAACAGGAGCGCCGACTGACTTGCTAACTATGCGGGGCAGCTGTCTGACGGAGTTACTTATTTTACTACCACACCCATCGGGTGCCACCTAATCCTGTTAGAGGATTTATCGGGGCTCTATTTCTCCCGGTTTGTTCCTTAATTTGTTCTAGTTGTTTCCCCTTTCATAAAAAAAAAAAAAAAAAAGGAGCTGTTGGATCTTGTAAACAGAACCTTTCTCAAAGTTCCAGTCATGTTGTAACCATCATCAACTTTTTTCATCCCGGGAGCATGTTATATTGATAGAACCATGCTGTCTTCGTTGTTCCATGCTTAAACGGGAGAAAATGTATCAATATTCAATATTCAATATTGCCGGTATCAAAGTATTTGAGAGAACAAAGTACTGTCCTGAACGTTTTTAACACATCAAACAGAACTAAACTAGTAGTTTTGCGAAAAGAAACAATTAGGCTGCTATATAGTTGTCAACAAGACTGCTACAGTTAACAGTAACAAAGAAAATCTTGTACAAAGCATAGAATTTGAAATATGTTCATAATCTATCTCACAAGCTGTTACGAGAATCAATTCTTCATTGCATAATTCCAGAGTTCCTCTCATTTAGGGAGATTTTCGAAGAATCTCTTCAGATGGTATCTCAAATGTTGCTCCAGCGTGTTCTTTACCGGGCTTAACCTCTGCGCCAGTCAGTATCAGCATTCACGATTAAGTTTGCATTACAGAAATTTGGCTAATCACACATAAATGCTTATAGGAAATATTAGAGACCATCGTTATCCCCATGTATTATCAACTAAAAGGTAACAATTCTAGAATCTAATCATCAGAAATTTCTATTTAAACAGGCTTAAGGAACATTAATGATACTATCAACCTGAATCGACACGCCTACAAAGTGCCATTACGAAGTAACAAACATGAGGGGTGCGAATAGTCGGTAGCTAGACGCGAGCATAAAAACAAGCAGAAAAGAGAAGGGGTTGATACGCGAATGTCAAATTACCGTAGCCTCCGCGTTCATTGAGTTTGGCTTGGACGATCATGGTGGACATGAAATGGGTGGCTTCACGTGCCTCTTCCAACAGCCTTTGGATGTCGCTGGCGGAGGTCACATGACGGTTCTCCTCGAACTTCTTCCTAATCTCGCGGGCTGATGCCTTGAGCATCAAATCGTCGCCAGAGAAGGATTTGTGGGTGGCTATTATCAGCGCTCTGTATGCGCTTAATGCTTCTCCTCTCATCATCTGTCTGCCTCTCAAAGCCGCGCGATGCAGCGCAACACTTGAATAAATAAAGGGGGACTGACTAAACTACGTCGTTTCTGGTAAAGAAAGTCACTTCCCTGACCTGCTCGCTTCTTTCCCTTCTTTCTTGTTTTTGGAAGCTCCGATCAACTTTTATCGATTTGAGGTATCCATTTTCTTGAGAGAATAGAATAGAGAAGTGGAAACAGTAGTAAGAACAGTGTATATTGTTTATGGTCCGTCCATAAAGACAAGAGTGCAAACAAAAAAACCACCATAATACGCAAGAGCAAAAGACATTAACAGCAGTAGTTGTACAATCTCAAGGTTAAAAAGTTGAAAAATGAGAGCCATGAATCCCGTCAAAATGAATGAGAAAAATATAATGTTGAGATGTGACAACTTATTCAACCATTCTGCAATCATGCTTCTTGCGGCGGCATCTGTGAATATGATGGGCTTTTTTATCAGAGAAGCTGTTCTCTCCAACACGGACACCATCCACATTAGAATCTGTATCTGCTCCTGGAAATGGGATAACGCCATCAGTATGCATTCTAAATGAATGGACTATGGCAGATTAGGATGGGTATACAGTACCATTAGTTTATTCGCAAAGATATTTCTGTCTCAATCCTTTTGAAATGATCACTTTTCTATATCAAAAACCAAATTGATTTCTAATCAACGGAGATCAGGAAGGCAGATCTTGTTTTCTTTCAAGAGTATTACTTCACAAACAAACAAAAAATGATGCTGCTTCCGATCCAAAATATAGACTGCTATATATGCAGAACACCAACTTTTTAGAACCCAAAACAAAAGTAAGAGGGAAGGGAAAAGAATTAAACCTCCATAATGATTGCCCCAAAACAACAATCTCAAATCATCCTCCTCTTCATCAACCTCATCTCCATACCCAAACTCCGCATCTCCTCTATACCCAGGTTCACTTCCGTAACCAGATTCGTTCCCTTGAGGATCAAAATTACCAAACTGCCCGCACCCGACCATATAATCTCTCTCCTCCCTCTCCCTATAATTCTTGGCTTCACTCACATCCGACGCCCAATTCGCATCCCCATTCCCAAACAGCTCCCCACTCGAGTCCGTCCCCATCGCCACCGGGAAATCGGAACACGTCCCGGGAGCAGCCGAGGCTCCAACGGAGCTCCGGCCAGAAACGGAGCGGGATCCTCGGCGGCTGCGGCGCTTGCGGTCCAAGAGCCTGAAGCTGGGTCTCTTGTACGTGGTGGGGTGCTTATCGTCGTCGAGAAGGGAGAGCTTTGACATGTCGATGAAGTCGATGGAGAAGGAGGTTGTGCGATTGGAGAGGCATGGGCGCTTGGTCAGAGAGTGGGAGTGAAGAAGAGTGGTACTGGTAGAGGTTGCTGCTGTTCGATGGGGTTTCGGAGGATCGGAGTCTAGGGATTGGATATGGAATGGTCTCCATGTATTGAGATGGAGAGTGCATGAGTCGATTGAGTGGCGGGAATCTAGGGTTTTGTTAGACATCATGAGAAAGATTGTCGGAAACCCAAGATGGGTTTCTTCTTTATTCTTTAAGCTCTCTTACATTGTTTAATTTGCAGTTAAAATAAGGAGGCAAATAATGTACGGACTTTGAGTGAATAGGACGTAGATGAATGAAGAACGGGGAAAAGATACGGAGAGAGAGAGTTTGGCAGAGGTAGAGCCTTGCGAGCCAAACACTAACACCCGGCAATCTGAAAAAATGAGCCAATGAGGTCTCACTCTGGCCCACTCGTTTTGTTTGTTTATGACTTCTTTTTTTTTTACTTTATTTATGATAACGTGGATACACAATAATAAGTTGCAACAGCATTCGCAGTCTCAACTACAAGACACTGTGCCAGAAGAAGAACAACACTCCTAGATGATCCAAATTATCAAATGATCCTCGGCTCGGCGACACGAGTTGATTTTGTTAAAAAAGCTGCATAAGATATCCTATAAATCAAACTGCATTAGGATCCAGTGTTTTACGAAATAACTTGAGAGAACATGAATACATTCCCTTCAAAAAACTAATATGCCAATTCAAAAACCACTGGGCACGAGGGATTTGGGTGATTCAATATAAATCTAACGCAGAAGCAAGTGAGGTTATCTCCTCGATTCCTTGGATATCATGCAGGAACTTTCTATAGGTGGCTGCATAATTGCCAAACTGAATTTCAGCGGGTGGATGAACATCAAAAACATAACAGATTGGCTTTGATGTCAGCATCGGTTTCCTGGTCGGAACAATATCAGAAAAATGCCCAAAGCTTGCTTCATCAAATGGGAAGGATTTTCTCAGGACAAAGAAGCTCTCTCTGCCCAACTTCTCCACCTGAAAAATTAAACACATGCCTTCAGATTGACTCATCCCCACAAAGATGTGCAAAAACAACATCAGTAATGCAAAACCAAGGGGCACGCACATGTGGAAACTATGTCGTTCAGTGCAATGTGGTAAACAAATTGTGAACACGCAAGAAATCTAACACCCAATATTGACAGTGATGCAAAAAGAATGTTCCGCTGGAAGTTATACCTGTAGTTGTGCAAACCTAATATTGTTCATGGTCAGGATAAGTTGAACATCATACAAGTCATCAGATAACATTCTGTGGGCCAAAGACTTGAAAAAATTCTGGACAAGAACCTTTTGCCTGTTCAAATCTTCAGCATAGCTTTCAAAGTTAGCTAGCCAAAATATGCATTTCAGTTTACTCCATGGAATGGGGTTCTCCTTTGCTCCGGAAACAATTGTCTGGTATGGGTCTTGAATGCCCCATAAAATACTCATACCAGACAATGAAGGGTCATTGATTGTGGTTTCTGACATACAAGTTGTTGTAATTATTTTGCATGGATCAAAGTGGCGAACAACTTTAGAGCAAAACTGTAATCCAGTGTCATCCAATAGAAGGATGTACCCATCAGAAGATGTTGGGAATAACTGTAGAAGGGAAGTAGCACTTGCAAAATCATCTTCAGGTAAAGAGGGCATTGTGATTGTTGATGATGCCGTCGAATCTAGATTATGAGAGAAGAAGCACGTTTCTCCATTTCGACAACCCTGCAGATCCACTTCCATAAGCATAATAAATGATATAAACAAGAAGGAAGACATCAAACTAAGAGGCAATCAGAAACTAGGACCACTAAGAAAAACTTTATTCCCAAAACACAACAGTGCCAAATAGACCATTGAACTTGCGGCTCTTATGCAACAGCTGACTCCTAATTGTTCTTCTGAGTAACCATATCAATGCAGAAAGAAAGCGTTATTTCAAAAGGTTAAGGACCAATACACATACATCTCAATTAGCATAAATTTTATCTCCCTGCAGCACTGCAACTGCTATTTTATCTCCATAAAATGATAGCCAAAAACCTATGTAACTTTTAAGAAAATTTTCACGATGAAACATGTTCCACTTAGCACAAGTTTTTGGTAAACAGAAAGGGTAAATGACCTAAAATAATTTCATATAAAATTGAAGCCCAGAAGTGAAAATACCTGTAGAGTGAAAAAGAATTTGCATGCCGGCCTTTTTGCTTGAGGAGAATGAGAAAAGGCACACTGATCGCCATTCTTGCAAGATCCTTTCGCAAAAAATACACATATAGGAGTTTCCCCATAGGTGATAGGCACACTTTTGTTAACGTTATTATATTGATCATTCCATGCGCTTTCAGAATTTTGGAATCTTATCTATTTTTAACATGAAAAGATTCCAAAGAATTATTAGCAAGAAAATGATAACCAAATGAAGGGGAAATGCAATTTTACCTCTGTGATAATTTTGGTAAGCTTTTCACCCATATCAATTTTTCCAAAATGACCAGAATTCACAAATGGTACAGCTAAGCATTTTATTGTCTCAATAGACGGCTCAGTGTTCTCAACATCTTCAGCAACAATACCCATCTCATTGGGTTGACAATTTAGTACGCATGTGTGCAAGAACTCACAAGGATCGTAATAGCTAGGCAGGCCATCACATCTACCCAGAAATTTGGGCCGAAAGAGGTGCACTGAATTTAGTAAATCTTCATCTGGAAAAAAAAAAGGAAGAGAAACTTAAGAATAACCCAGGAAGGATAAAAAGGAAGAAAAGCAAAAGCAAATCTAATTTGAAATTAATCTTTCAAAAAAAAATCTAATTTGAAATGAGGTTTCACATAGGTAGCTAAAAATGTGTATGAACCCATACACCGCTCTTCGATATGATGTAGTGAAGACCGGACAAGATTATGGAAACAGCACCATTCCTCTTCAATCTTAGGTAGAAATAATGTTGTATCTTCCATTTGTTTTACCTCTAAAACTTCTGTCAAGTATTCAAGGCGATGCTTGTCCTTCAGAGCAAAGAACAAATATCAAACATCACAAAATCCTTTAAAGCAAAGCACATTGTTCAGTAAAAAGAGTATTCCTACAGCAGGGAGAAGAAAGATATTGTTTTACCTTGAATACATGTTGCCAAAATTGATATGCATGAAAGTTCCCCAACAAAATCACCTCTTTTTGACCTATTTTCAAATTGCTGTCACAAGTTCCACCAAAGTGATGGTATGCATACTCTGTAAACTGAGGTGGAGAACTGATTTACCGTAAGTACATAATTTTTGGAACAGCCAAATGTATAAAGGATGTTATCATACCAGATGCTTCTGACCAAATGGACGAAGAATCGGTAGAGGCAGTGTGTCCATCAATATGCCAAGCAGAATGCCTTCACGCAGTAATCCAATATCTCCAAATTTTAGCACTAGTATAGAAGCATCAAGTGTCAAGGATAAGCTTGCAAGCAAGCGTCCATAAAATGTAGGCTGATACCGGCCTCTTGCAGATTGAACTAATGCACCCATTTGAACAAGCAAGTTTATTGCATCTTCAATAACCTCAGGATTTGGGGGGTCCAAAGCCTTCTGCAATAACACTAGCATCATAATTTCATAATTAGACTGTGCATAATCCTTTTTTTTGGGCTGGGTACATACAAGTCATGCAAAAAAGTTCAATTTAATCTTTACGGCCAGCATAAAAAATGGAAGCTAATATCTATTGATCACACAGACTAGATTTTTAACACTCTGCCTTCATCACATACTTATATACACATGTAGATTTCAGATGCATACAATAAAATCAAGATAACAAGAAAATTGATAGGACCCCAGTGTTTAAGCCTATGATTGATAAGGTAAGCTAGGACAAAGGATAAGAGGTCAACACAGAAATTACAGGAATCTAGAATAGGTTCAAATACTGTTCTAAGAACCTAACTAAATTGCAAAAACAACTAATGCATCTGGATTTTTTTATAAGCTGATCATGCAAATATAG
Source organism: Erythroxylum fimbriatum (assembly GCA_026770325.2). Classification (NCBI taxonomy): domain Eukaryota; kingdom Viridiplantae; phylum Streptophyta; class Magnoliopsida; order Malpighiales; family Erythroxylaceae; genus Erythroxylum; species Erythroxylum fimbriatum. Next base: position 2,021,487 of record JANZLH020000061.1, read on the forward strand.
TCATAACTCATAAAAGACTAAAATGCATAACTATAAAAAGACAAAGCGAATCAATCAGACCCAACTTGGACTATCTTTAGTCAGAGGGTGATTTGAAACATTCTTGCCCCATCACTAGACATAAAAGTTGAGCGTATCAAGTATGAACATCATAGGCATACGTTTGGGATCATTTATAGCTCTTGATTCGGCACAGCATATCAGAAGCACTTGTTGCCGCAGTGACAACTTTAGTATAGTTGGCGCCTCAAACTCCTCAAGCTTATTGAAAAATGATCTTGTAACCAATCGATAAATGTGGCCATCACAAGTTCGACCAGTCCTCCCTTTACGTTGATCAGCCTAAAAGATAATTTAAATAATTAGGCGAAAGAAATCATAAAATTTGGACCCCTGCATAATATGCTCTCAATACCTGAGATTTAGAAATCCAAACAATCTCAGTTGAGTCCTGCTTACTGGTATTGTCCCAGAAAACTTGCAAAGATCGACATGAATCAATCACATAGGCTACTTGAGGTATGGTCACAGATGATTCAGCAATATTTGTTGCCAGTATCACCTAGCATAATACAAATGAAAATGCGCAATGTTGGTAAGATTCAGAATTACCTACCCTCAACCTAAGGAGTAAACGTCTCAAAATTATTTGCAAAAGGCAGGGATTTAATAGTTAATATTTAATTCCAGAATCTGTAACATTCTATTGCAGCATGCAGCCTAGTATGTAAGACCATACTGAATATGCTTAACCCAAAAAAAAAAAGGAGGATCATCACTGAATAGATAAGTTACAAGAGGCCATCACAGAAGAATGCAAATTTCTTGGAAGACAAGGGCAAACTAGAAATTAAGACATTAGCCTCAATGTTATTTTGAAAACATTTTAGTCAAAATACAAGTTCGAATCCTGTTTCCTAATATGAAATTGAAACTATGCAATCGTAAGGAGGTAGGAGCGTACCCTACGGCGGGTTTTCAAGACTTTCATAGCCATGAGAGCTTGTTCAATGTCAATGCTTCGATGTAGGATATGAACCTTGAAAGATGAACTAAGAGGCAGCAAACGGAACCACTGATGCTCCAAGTCAAAGTATGTTGGAAGAAAAATCAAAATGCCCTTTTCAATGTCTGGTTCATGTTCATGAATGTGTATAACCAAATCATAAATAAGCTCATGCACTTCAGGTTTCATATCAGCAGCAGCAATAGTAGGGCTATATCCTGAACAATATTCCGAACTGATTCCAAGCAATTCAGATACCTAGTCCACCCAAAAAAAAAAAATCATTAGCAACATTATCAGAATTGCTATCACATAACAAGTCAGAATGCTCCAACACTACCTCTTAGGTTTATCATGTGTTTCAACTAAAATTGCAACAAAATATTCATATCATATCCTACAACATTATAGGAAATTAGGCACAAAAAAGTTTTAAAAAGCAATGTCGCACAACTGATGTAATTGCTAAGCTTCAGTAAATAAAATATGAAATTGAAGAACGTGATCTAAAATCATTCAAAATTTTGGCCCCTCTCTAAGAAATTTGAGTTGGATTACCCATACAATTCTTTTCTAAATAAAAGAACAGAAACAAACCAAGTAAGAGTTATTGCCTGATCAAGATATGTGACTCTCCGTTGAAAAATGGCTTGCTGGCCTGAACTGGGAATCGCAAGAACTTGAACTCTTTCATCCCTACCAAGATCTCTAAAGTAATCCCGGTATCTTGATATATCAGCAGTTGCAGACATCAATACCACCCTGAGAAGGCAAAAAATTTAGCAAAATCTTAAGGAGCATTATTCGCAGACTCAAAATATGCTATGTCCTATATATGACACAATAGCACATTACAAATGCTAAATTTCGCATAACAGAAGGAGAAGTGAAATTCACAAAGCCTTAAAGTTCAAACTTACCCACCCTGAACTTTAAAAAGTATTAATACAATGGCATATTGGATAATAAGATCATACACAGAAGTAGGAGGCACACCTGACATCTCTGTTCTTTACTAGAAACTGTTTCACACAAACAAGAACAAGATCAGACTCAACCGATCTTTCATGCACTTCATCAAGAATGATAACCTTGTACTTGAGAGCACTTGATCCTTTATCTCGCATTTCATCCAACACCACTCCAGCTGTTTTAAAGACAATCTTTGATCTGGAAAAATAAAAATTATACCAAAACATAAAACATAAAACTTAAACTCCTTGAAATTAAAAAGGGAGGGGGGGTTATTGGGCGGTAGTAAAGCAAAGGCATGGGAAGAGGAAATCTTTAGGTAACAAACTCAAGTACAAATCAGTTATTTGCATTCAAGTACTTGATCATGTCATGTGAAGAATAAACTTAAATAATGTTGAAACCTGAAACAGGTAAGAACCCAAGCATAAACCTCGCACATTTTTTTTTAATTTCTTTGCAAGGTAGCGAACTGTATCCAAAATATGTACTACCCTCTGGCTAACACCCTTTTCCCAAGAAGAGTATCAATAACAGCAGTTCATCTGATTTCATTGATTATAATTAGCAGAAAATATTTTGTACCCTACAAATACAAATGCATGCCTAAATGATTAATTCCAGAACCTCAAAATATAGCAACAGGAGAAACAGAATTTCTGCATTTTCCATACATAGGCAGCCCGGAAGCTGGTCATTTCCTAATCATTCTAATCAAAACTTTTTCTGTGAAGTGGAAAGTACTTGGTAAAAAATGGTGTTTGAAACAGGACAAAGGAAATGATATAATGAACGCAGAAAATCACTTGAATAGCTCAAAGTTGCTAGAAAAGAATGTCTTAAAACCAAGAGAAATTGTGTAGAAAGCCACCTTGGTGATAAAAGCTTGGAATGCCCTATGTGGTATCCAACCTCCCCTCCCAATTCACAGTTGCGAGCTTTAGCAACAACTTTAGCGATGGCAACAACTGCGAGTCTCCTTGGTTGTGTACATAGAATGGGCTCCATGTTTTTTTCCAGAAGAAACTGGGGAATTTGAGAGCTCTTTCCTTCAAAAAAAAAATGGGTAGAATTAAAATGTGAAACAAATTACAGACAACATCAGAAGAAGGTTGAATATTGGTAAAGCTCGTAAGAATAATCTTAACAACAGCTGTAGAGAAAATAAGCTAACATAGAAATTTCATTTTACTTTTCATTGCATAACTCCCACCTTGCGCCTAAAAGCACGCAACACATTACAGTATTATAATAGCAAACCAACGGAAAATATCAAGATGATTCAAGCAACATTCACTGGGAGGTTAACGTACGGAGAGAAAAAACTAAAAAGAAATTACAAGGTGAACAGCGCTTCTCAAAGAGTCCTTGCGTTCTTTGATTAGACAAACAATACTAAACGACTTGCGATGAAGAAGAAAACAGAAACAAATGACGGTTCAAACTTGATCCTCACGAATAAAGCTAAAAAGCGAGAGAATAAGGAGCAAAAGTCGAGTGAGAGTACCGCAACCAGTCTCGCCGACGATGAGAGTGACTCGATTTTCCAGAATTTTGTCGACGATCTTCTCCTTCATAGACAGTATCGGCAGAGACGCGAAGTTGGAGTTAGACGGTTCAAAAGTAGCGGAACTCGAAGAGCTAAGCGAATGTGTGGGAGAAGTAGGCGCCATCTTTGCCAAACGCTAGAGCTCGTGCAAGCAAACTCTAGCTCTCTCAAGTCTTGCTCTCTTCTTCTTCTTCTGTACGGAGGGAGGGAAAGGCAATGCGGATGATTTGGGTATACGAGCAGAGCTGAGCCGACTTTGGCTATCTCTCTCACACCCCAGTCGTTTCGTTTCCTGTGGGAGAAATCACATATGGGCTACACTACATGTGATCGGGAAGAGGCTAACCTGTTCAATGTTGTATGCAGCTCAAAAGTGAGTGATCCATTACTGGCTTGCGATTTAGAGGCTAGGTACGTGGAAGCGATGCAGCTGATTGGCTAACGCGAGTCCTTCTTCCGCAAGGTAACCGTACAGTGTCCTTGAAATTTCTGAGAATCTTTGTCGTGGAGCCCATGCCAATTCTTTATCGTGTGGACTAATTTGATGACTTGGACATTGGACGGTTGCGATCTCGCCTACGCAAGGTCTACGCGGTCAGCCTGTTCTGTTTGGTAAGTAGCCGGGTCAGGTTTCCTCTCCGGCTAAGGAAATGACCGCTTAAAGAGGGAAGATTATTAAGCACCCCAAGAAAAAAGGAAATGATTGGAACGACAAATATTTGAAAAAATGCAAAAAAGTGCCCGCCCAAGTTAATCCATGTACATAAAAGGAAAATGATCACGGTCGAGAAGTCAGGATGATTGAAGGAAATAACAATGTTTTGATACATATCAGAAATCAATAATCCTTCAAGGATATGATGATAATGTAATCTTTTTCATTTAAGGAAATCTTCAAGTTGATAAGCCCAACAAGAATTTGAAAAGTCAACAAAGATTCCATCGAATTATTTAATAAATTCCATGTTTTCAAAATCATTAGTTATTATCATTTTAAAAAGATAAGATGTTTAATGTTATAAAGGTTGAAATGAAATTAGATAAAGATTAAATAAATTTAAAAATTTTAAAGTCTGATTAAAAAATTGTTCTTATTAACATAATAGTTTGAAGTTTAACTAGAAAATGAGTATTAAATGAATATTAATTGATTTGTTTTAGTTTATAAGAACTTATTAATTTATAAAAATTGATTGATTAATTAATAAATTAATTAATTTTAAAAATAAAGGTTATTAAAATAAATCAAACTAGAAAATTGAAAACTAAATTAAAAAAAATATAATTCAAGGTTTTTATAATTGAGTCAATCAAATCGATTGAGTTTTTCAATCATTCATTATTATCATGCCCATAGAACATCTTATTGTTTTGTATACTAAAACATGCCTGCTTTATCATATAAGTCTTGTTTGATAAATAGCTAATAAACTATTTTTTTTGTAGATTGAGATGTATTTGATTGTTTGACTATATCAAACCGTTGATAACCATATCTGATGATCAACTGATTAGATTGACAGATTGAGCTCAATATGTTGTTTTTATAAACGCTCTTATAAGAAGCATTTTGTTCCGGCGACTAAGAAATTAAAGGATAAAAAGATAATTATGTCAAAAAGTTATTACAAAAGAGAGAGGAGGGAGAAAGAGGAGACAGATTAAAAGAAATAGAAATAAACATAGAGATAAATAAGTATAGAGTATAAATTCAATTTATTTGAAGTACAAAAATACTTTAGATTATTACCAAGTTGGAATTTTTTTAAAATAAAATTTTGTGTTGCATTTCAGTGTCATTATTTTTAAAAATTATTCTTTAATTAAATAAAATAAGTATCATTAAATTTAGTATTGTACAATACAAAAATCGCAATCAAATTATTTTATACTAACCAAAATTTTCTATAATGATAGATTCAAATATTGTGTTGGGCAAGAAAATTTCAAGTTGCATTCATTATATTTATTAATATTTGGATTAAATTTTGTAATTAAGAAGAATTAAATCATTAAATTTTAAATATATTTTTATATTTAGATATTTTTAACACATAAAATGTTTCTACAAATAATTGATGTGTCTGCAAAATTATTTTAATGTTATTTTTAACAGAACAAATTATTAAAAATCTTTTTTTAGTTTTAGTTATAAGATTAGAATAATTTTATTAAGGAATTACATTTTCATATAATTAAAAATAAGTTTTATGCTCGTTAACTACTACTCCCTTTGTTTCATAATAAGTGACGTTTTAGATAAATGCACACTTATTAAGAAAGTTAATGAAATGTCTGATATACCCTTATTAATTACATGTTAAAGTGCC
>JANZLH020000061.1:2028655-2060536 GCA_026770325.2 Erythroxylum fimbriatum
TCATGGAATGGGCTTGGACTGGATATCTTTGATGAATGGACCGATCGGCCCAAGGCCCGATAGGGCCGACCCGACCACCCAATATGGAAGAATTGTCGTACTGAAACCAATTGAGACCGTTCTTGTACGGAAGAGATGGAAAAGTTGTACTGAATGCTCTGAAAATCCATCCAAAGAAGAGAGAAAACAGAGGAGTCCGGTTACAGAGAAGAAGATATACATATACGATCCAGAACAGAGGGAATTCTCAGGATGTAACCTTAGCTGCAAATTCTTCAAAAACACATTGCCGGACTAACTTCACCGAATGGGTTATAACCTGCAACGAATTCAGGATTTTAATCTTAGGAGGGGGAGGTGGCGCCTATATATATATATATATATTCTGAAAAAATTTTAGTCTGAGGCTGACACCTATATATAATATATATGTATATATTCTGAAAATTTTTTAGTCTTGGGGGGCTATAGCTCCTGCCAGCCCCCCTGGATCCGTCCCTGATTATAACCCCAGTGACTAATTACTGCAATCCTCACCAAATTTACCTCTCTGTATTTTGTACAACTGGTTCTGTCGATTTAATTGTAATAATTTTTAATTATCTAACTTTTTAGATTAATTTTTAACTTTTCAATTTAATTTATAAAAAATAATTATTTTATAATTTAAAATAAATCAATTAATTTAGCCCTTTTATTATATCATTATATCACATTGCATATGAATTTATTAAAATAATCTCTCAATCACGTAAAAATAAGATTGTATATTATCGAATATTCTCAAACTTTACAACTTATTGAGATTATGTTTGGGTGTTGACGATAATAATACGATAATAATAAAATAAGTATGATATTTTTTAATTATATTTTAAAATTTAAAATTTAATTTAATTTTTAGTTTCTAATAGCTAATTACATCTTCTAGATGATAATGGAATTTCCACGTGGATGAGTTCCGTTTGATTTGATATCTAATACTTGATAAGTGAGAATTAGAATTTAAAAAGTCAAAGTTTTGACTGGATTCATCGTTATCCTTATCTTTAAATTTATAAAAAATGTATATATATATATTTTTTTTAATCTTTTTTTTCCAGAGAATTTACATTCACTATCATTTAGATACGTTATAAGTGAATCTTCGATGCAATAGCTTGTACATCACGTCAATCAGATATTTTGTACTATTCAAATCCTGCACAACAGGTTCAATTAAAAGAGCGTAATTAGGAAGAATCGAACATATGACCTTTTAGTCTTATGCCTCTCTATTCCACTCTATCAACTCAATCAACTCTAGAAGCCAAAAAAAAAATCGATTTTAATCATTTATTCACATTTTATAAATTATTAATTATATATAATTTATAATATCTTTTAAATAAATTATTTTAATACGTTTTAATCTCTAAAAATACATTAAGTTAATTTATAATTAAGTTAATTCGAACTTATTCCAAATCAATTTATCATTTTATTTTTACAATCTTAACTAAATTGCTCTAATTGGGGTTATAGTATTATAGTCAATAAAGATAATTACTAATTTATAAAATTACCAACTAAATCAACAATTTTTATATGTAAAAAAGACTTAAATGCAAGAGATTATGATAATTTTTTTTAATAACTGTTTGGAAAAATATTTTTTTAAAATAAGTTGATTGATTTTTAAATAAATTAAAATTAATTCAAATTAAATAAGATTATTTTATTAAATTAGATCGAATTAAATAAAAACAGGTTAAATAGGAAAATCAGTAGATAATGTTGAGAAGTCGATTACTTAAAAATAGAAAAACTAAAACTAAATTGTTAAAACAAACTCAGTAGATAATGTTGAGAAATGAAACTAAAGAGGAAAATTGAAAAGGACGCCATACTTTCTCTTAGCTGGGTGACGAGTTCTTGAATCTTGAATCCGCCATTAGAGATCTCCTAAGGAAATGGAGCAAGATCGCGAATTGGTTGCAAGATCAAACAGTAAATGCCCAATAAATCACCTCAAGCAAGAAGCAGAAGCTCCGATGCCAACCCTCCCTCGAGAACTCGTCGTCGATATACTCTCCAGATTACCGGTGAAGTCTCTGTGTAAGTTCAGGTGTGTATCAAAATCATGGCTTTCTATGATATCTAGCACTCATTTCGCGAAAATCCATCTGGGTTTCGCTCGCCGTAACAAAGCAGTAGAGTGTAGTAGACAGAGACTGATTGTGTCCTGTCAAAATCTTTATTCTGCGGAATACGGGTCAGTTGGTAGTTGCAGTGATGATATTCATGAGATTCAAGCAGTGAAGCTTGATTATGCTTGGAAGTCATATTGGTTTGATGTCGTGGGCTCATGTAATGGATTGTTGTGTATAGCCCCAAATGAGAATACCCTTTTCCTGTTTAATCCGTCTACTGGAGAATCTAAGGGAATTGATAAAGCACTCATGTATGAGCTTGGGGTTGATGATCATCTTTGTCATGGGTTTGGTTATGACTCAACTGGTGATGATTACAAGGTTGTGAGGATTGGGAGTGGTTCTGTTGTTAGTGTATATTCACTCAGAACGAACTCTTGGAGAAGAATTGGGAACTTCCCTTATAATAATAGTGTCTACGAGTCTGGCTTACTTCTTAATGGATCAGTTCATTGGGCAGTTTGTAGCAAGGAAGGTGAAAAACCTAAAAATCTAGTTGTAGCCTTTGATCTAGAGAAGGAAGTGTTTCGGGATATTTTAGCACCAGATACTGTTGATACTAGTTCTAGAATTGCGATAGGTGTTCTCGGTGAGAAACTCTGCGCACTTCATAGCCGCCATGATATCCATAATAAATTCTGGATAATGAAAGAATATGGTGTGGTAGAATCATGGACTAAGATTGCAATCAGTCTTCCCTACTTTTGCATGAAGCCTTTGTGTTTTACACAAAGGAGAGAAGCTCTTATCTTGATGGATGGAAGATTACTCTTGTATGATTTTGGAATCCATGAGTACAAGTCCTTAGAGGTTCACGGTGTTCCGGCTGGTGTTGCATACGAAACTGATATCTACGTGGAGAGCCTTATTTCTCCTAATCACTACTTTGAGACGGAATGAAAGACACGAAGTGAATCATCCGCTGGGAATTAACCATCAGAAGAAGAAACCTGGATATTGGAAAAAAGGAAGCTGGATACCCAACTTGCTTATTTCCAGTTCGATCTTATGTTTACATGAACAACTTGCTCATTTCCAGGCGGGCCTTGTGTTTCCTTTTCATGTAAAGAATTTGTAGGTGTGTGTGTATTGTATGTGTTTCTGCATTTCTGGCTGATGTTGTTTCCATTTGTGGCTAATTAGGCTTATTGTAACTAAAAGGCATAAGGTAGAAGCATGATTATATGGCTTCAATCTATCTTGTTACTGTTGTTCCTGTTTTCAGTTGTCTTTCGAAGATTATAATCCGTTACATTTGCTGAGTTTCGATCTGTCCCGTAACTGTTTTTCTTATCTTCAGTACTGATTTTCAGATTATGATGAATAGGGAGGGACCAATTTGGTCCATTCGGGCCAGGCCAGCCCTATTGAGCCTGAGCTCATGCCTTGCCTAAAGTCCGTTCAAGTACAAATTCAATTCAAAGTTTAGTAATGAAGTTTGGTTTGTGTATTTTCTTTTTGAGTCTCTTCTCCTTCCTAAAAAACTTCAAGACCTGAGCCATATTTCTAAATGCTTAGGTATAGGATAAGTATGCTCTACACTTTTTTTTTTTTAGGATCTTGTGTATCAGAAAGTCTATAAAAGTCTAGGATAGTATTAAAATAATTTTCACTGCTTGATTCTGAGTTAACGAGGAAAGAGTGAAGTTATTGTTGAGATTATTGTTACAGAGTAAAAGTTAAGAGTTGTGAAAAGAGAAGAGGTTCTTAAGAGGAAAGATGAGAGTTGTGTGTCCGTGGAGAGTAGCCCAAAGTCCAGCTTGCTTTCCAATAGTTACATTGAGCTAAGTAGCTAATTATTTGTTCATAGGCCATAATTTTTGGAAATAAACCCATAATGGACTTTCATTTTGGTTGCAATTGGGGGCAGCAATAGGGCGGCTTGAAGCTGAGCCGGGCCGGGCCGGGTCGAGGATGCCTTATCATTCTAGTTGCAATTTTTTATTAAACTTGTATTTTACAATATAGTCACGTGTGGTTTATTTGCAACTTTTTATTATTACTATTTGACTTAAACCACAATTATTTTTGAAATTATATGGTTTAATATTTAAAAAGAGTTTTAGTAATTTGTTAAATAGACATAAAATAGCCTATTGTGTATTATTTTGATAAAAATTAATTATTATATATAATAAATTTTAAATTCATCCTTATCTTTATAATTTTTAAATCTAGATCGAATTTTATTTAAATTTGAATTCGAATTGAAAAAATTAACATAAAATATTAAAATAACATTATTTTTTAAATCGAATTTTGAGTCAATTAAGTTTGGATTGAACACCTTAAGTCTCATTATTATCACTAATACTCCCTCCTATTCAAAATAAGTATCGTTTTAGAGAAATGCACACTTATTAAGAAAGTTAATGAAATATTTGATATACCCTTATTAATTACATGTTAAATTGCCTTGAAAATATAATCTATGAAATCTGTGTAATTAAGATGTGGGAGAAATTAAAAGATAATTTTGGAAGTAAAATTATAAATATGCATAAAAAATCAGACACTTATTTTGAATAGTTAAAATCTCTCTAAAATGACACTTATTTTAAATTGGAGGGGTAATAATTAAACACCGAGCTTAACTATTTTACTTGTGGACCCCACACTCTAATTTATGATTGGCCTGTCACAATTCCAAAACAAACCCGTCTCTCTAGATCAAGACATACCAACTTCGGTGGTCTTCTCCTGACCTGGTCATCACCGAATCCAAAACTCGCATAAAGCAAACAAAGAGGACATTTTTGGTAAAGCAGCGAAGAAAATGTACGGATTCAAGAGCGTGAGCAACAAGGACGTTGACCTTGAGAGCGGAAACGGCGAGACGCTGTACCCGGGTCTCGGCCTCGGCGAGAACCAGCTCCGATGGGGCTTGATCCGCAAGGTTTACAGCATCCTCTCCGTACAGCTCGTCCTCACCACCGTCGTCTCCGCCGTCACCGTCCTCTACGCCCCTATCAATGACCTGCTAAGAGGCAGCGCCGGCCTGCTCTTGCTTCTCTGCATCTTGCCCTTTTTCTGTACGTCTTTGTCCTTTCCAGATCTCCATTCTTTTTGTTGTGTTTCATTTAATTTTATAGCGTGGGGTTTTTTAAAGATTGAATTTTGATTACATTTTCGTATCATACGATGATTAATCAATTATGCGTTTGGTCAATTAAGTTTAGGGTTTCTTTATATTTTCTGTTTTCGTATGTGGTTATTTGCAAAGCTTGATTTTTTTTTCGTTTTTCATTTTATTCTCCTGGTTATTACGATTAATCAATTATGGGTTTTGAACAATTGGTTCCCTAAATTACGAATCGAAATTATTGCAGTGGTTATGGCTTTGCACGCGTATCATCAGAAACATCCGGTGAATCTTATCCTTCTTGGAGTTTTCACCGTGTCACTGAGTTTTCTCGTCGGAGCAAGCTGTGCCAATACAGACGGTGTGTCTCCGTGCTTTTTCTTTGTCTGTTTTTGAATCTTTGCGAAGTTGGAGTTTCTGTAGTTCTGTCTGTGATAATCTCTTGGAATTGTATGTGATTCAGGAAAAATTGTACTTGAAGCCTTGATTCTTACATCGGCTGTGGTTCTTTCCCTAACTGGATACACTTTCTGGGCCGCTAAGAAGGGTCAGGACTTCAGCTTCCTTGGACCGATTTTGTTCACCGGACTCATAATTCTGATCCTCAGCAGTTTCCTCCAGGTTTGGATACATCAATTGATTTAGAATCCATGAAAATACTGGATCAACTGAAGTTTCTAAATGTTCAACAAGAATTCCAACCCAGATAAATGCTAAAGTTTATGATTACGATTTACGAGTATGCTTATTGCGACTGCAAGCTCTCAATGAATGTATTGCAGTTGTTTGATTATATTAGCAAGTGGGAAATCAACAAAAGGGCCGCACGGGCAGTTCTGTGATTGACATGTTAACATTTTCTGTGAGATAATGTGTTAATTCTCGACTTTACTGATTCACTCTATCTTGTTGCAGGTGTTCTTCCCTCTTGGCTCAACATCTACTGCTGTTTACGGTGGAATTAGTGCATTGATCTTCAGCGGGTACATAGTTTACGACACCGATAACTTGATCAAACGCTACACTTATGACGAGTATATCTTGGCTTCAGTTGCACTTTATTTGGACATCTTGAACCTGTTCCTCTCCATTATGCGTGTGCTGAGGAGTGCAGACAATTAATTGTACAGATAACAGTCATCAAACGGGATTATCATGCAAACTAAAGCTGCAAAATAATTTTCATAAATGAATGATTTGTTTGAGACTTTTAAGGTACTATAACGGTATTAAACGGGCTGTTACTACTTTGTTGAACTTTTTAACTACTTGTATTTACTTTTAGCACCTGTAGTAGATATACTCTGCAGATTGTTCATTACTATAATGGTTCTGTGTTTCGGTAGAACCATACGCCTGTTTGTGATTCATTTTCTGAATAGCTCTGCATAGTAAATGATGAGCCAGCAAATGTTAGAATGCTGTAGATTCTTGGTTGCTATATTTTGATGTTGAATGTGAAAGACACTCAAAAAAGCTATCTAATAAAATAAGAGCTTTGGTTGTTTTAGTTAGGGCTTTAGTTTGGAGGAAATTAATAAATTAAACTTGATATTTTGGATTTGATAAATTTTGTTGAATTCCATCAATTTTGAAATATGTTTGATCAAACTTGACTGAGATTCAATTTGAGTAGTTTTCAAACATTGGGATAGCAATATGCAGAAATATGTTTGATCAGCATATTGCTACCCCTATGTTCCACTGATAGATAAAGATTTAAGGAAATTTAAAAATATACAACCTTATTTTTTTATCAGTAAAGAGACTCTTTTTACCCGTATGCACTTATAGCTATCAATGACACACAGTTTTTATTGCTACTTCCCATCAGCGTGAAGTGGCATCAAATGAATCATGTAAATGCAGGTTTTCTTGTACTGTTCCGATAAACCACATGCACTTGTACCTATCAGTGACACAGCTTTTATGGCTAGCCCCATCAATCTGAAGTGGGCTCAAATGAATTGTGTAATCGACAGGTTTCCTAGTACCGTTCTCCCTCCACCATTTAGAGATCTCCATACCCTTCAACTTTGTTGTTTACCACAACAGCTCGGTTGACAAAAAGGATCCGCATCCATACTGTTCCGAAATCAACGGATAAAGTTTGAGTTGACTGAATTTCAGCCGAACTCAGCCCTAAACAAAAATATTTTGAGTCTGAAACTGATCCGACTTGAGTTATTGCCAACCCTGCTAAGTATTCCCTGTCCGCTGAAATTTTTGTATAGTGTAGAGAAGATCAACATAAGAATGCTTGGCAATCAACAGGTTAGAACATTCAAGACCAGCACAGATCAGTCAAGAAGTAAGAACACAGTTGTGGACAAGAAAATCCAAAACTCGACAACTCTCAAGGACTATTGTAATGAATGCGTATTTTATTGAGCTATAACGGTAATATGAATCCAATTACTTACTATCAATGAAGGTTCAATTCTACAGAACAGAAATCTATACAGAACGAACAATAACTACAAAGTGAACTAGGCAGTAAAACCATATAAAAAATGATAACGATCATGCTGATCAGGATTTCACAGCTTCACTATCATCATCCTCAATATCCCAGCTGAAATCTTCATTTTCTTCTGCAACGTTCAACTTAGTCTGCTTCAAATCAACTCCACTTGCACTTGTTCCTCCTCCAGCTGATAGCTCTTTGTTCCCAACATCCTCAATCTCATCCCAACCAAGATCCTCCTCCTCTTCCAACAATGACTGGCTCGAGACCAGTGAGAGATCACTATCTTTACTGGATCCTCCATTATCAACCTTACCTTCTTCTCCCAAGTTAGGATTACCCCTATCAATGGCCTTTTTACTCTTGACCTCCTCATCACTCTCATCAGTAACTTTCCTCCTCTCTAGCTCCACATTTCCACTCGATTCACCATCTTCATCACCATCATCAAAATCCCAACTCAATTCCTCGTCTTCCTCACCAGCTATGGCTCTCTTAACAAGCTTCTCTCTTGCCTCCTCAGCTTGCTTAAACTTATCCACCCTATAGAAGTACCTACTCCAAAACCCATCTTCATCAACCTTATCAGGCACCAACCCATCAAAGATTTCCCTAATTACACCATTCCCATTCATCAAGTTTGAAACTTCCTCTCTTCTCTGTTCCAAAACCCAAAATGCAGCTCTCCATTCCTCATACTCCACCTTATCCTCCGGTTCTACTCCATAAGTATCCCAATTACACTGTATTGCACGTAATTGATTATCGAAACGACTGTACCGTTTCACGTCAAAACGCTGGCTCCTGCTATGATCAATGTGGGAGCTGTTGCCTTCACGATCGCGACCATCAAGATCGATTCTTTCGAGGGTGGAGCCCGTACCGCTAGGGATGATCAAAGCCGAAACGGTGGCGCCTATGTCGTCGACTGCTTTGCCGACTGTTTCAAGGGAATTCTGAGCGACGGAGGCGCCGGCTTCGAGAGCAACGGGGAGGTCCTTGACGGCGCGTGAAGCGACCTCGCGGAGGACAGCAGTTTCTTTACGCAGGCCGGATCCGAGCTCCTCCAAGTCAGACCGATAGGTGTCGGCGAGAGATTGGATAAAGCCGCCGAAGGACCACGTGGCGGAGTTGGTGGAGTCGGCGGTGGGGGAATCAGGTGGAGTGGGATCGTCGGAGAAGACGGAGTTAAAGAAATTCATTTGGATTCGTTGGGTGGTTTTAAGGAAACAAGACAAAGAGAGAGAGTTGTGGAAGACACGTGAAACGGCAAAAGAGAACTACAGATGGAAGCTTAGATATGTTCATATTCTTATAGGCCAAGAGCAATGGGCCGAAGCCCGAATGGCATAAAATTATTAAAAATTAAATAATTTAAAATATAATTAAAATAGATTATCTTTAATTTAAATTTTAATTAAAAATGAGACTATTAAATAAAAATTAATTGATTTATTTTAATTTATAAAAATCGATTAGTTTACGAAAATCAATCAATCAATTAATAAACTGATCGATTTTTAATAATAAAAGTTATTAAAATAAATCAAATTGAAAAATTAAAAATCAAACTAAAAATTGATAAGTTCAAAGTTTACCGAACTTTGTTCGATTTCTTAATCATAAGTTTGAATCTGATTAGATATAATCTCGATGAAACAAAATAATTTTACTTGGAAATAACAAAAGACCTAAAACTTGACTTGAATTAATTCAAATTTGATCTAACGATTCAAATGATCATAAAACAAACAGTAACCGAATCTTATAAAAATCTCAAAAAATTCTTCGATTTTTTTTAAAGACATTAAGGAATATCCAAAAACACAATTAAGAAAATTTAAATTTCCAAAAAAAAGTCACAATTAAAAAATCAATCTAATGTTTTTTTTTTTCGTTCCGTTTGAAGAAAGGCTTCGTACCCTTTGCCACAAAATAATATTATGTCAAAGAAACTCTCCCAAATAATATTTTTTTAGTTTTAAATAATTTCCCTAAAATAACATCATTTTAAATGATTCAAGTTTCAAATCAAAATTAAGTTGAGATAAACAGACAACAAATCGAATCTAGACCAACTCGATGTAATCTCTAATCTTGCATTAGAGTAAAACTATTTTTTTTTTCTATAATAATAATACTCAAAAGTTAAAATAACTAGATCAGATTTAATTCAACTAAATGTTTATAGATACAATATATCTAAATCCTGCAAATAAGGAAGGTAGAAAGCAAATGGTACTCAGAACTTTGATGCGACCTTTGAATTGATAAACAAAATCTATCAATTAAACCATTCTTAAAGGGAAGGATGTGAATTGAAATGCAATAATGTATATTATAAGCAAATGTCTGAAGTTGGAAAGGGAAAAGGAGAGGAACCCATCATCAATTTTAGCATCAAATCCCAATCCAAAGAGTTACTGCAGAATTCATAATGGAAGTGAAGCTGACTATGACCATGAAAATCCGTCGGGAACAAATTTATTCGAAACACGTGATTAACGAACGAACAAATCATTCTCCGTAACAGGATGCAACAGGAATTCATTGCTCATAATTAAGTTAATTCAATCACTCTCATCACTTCCAAACAAGATATAGTCTGCATAGACACACAACATCTACTTCAGGCCTCTTCAGAAAACTGGGTTACAGGGTGCAATTTTCTTACTATCTATTCCTTGGTGTTAAGTGCCAGATATTTTGTATGAATGTGGGTTCTGGATTTCTGAGTTCTTCAATGGAATTTAGCAAGAACCTCAAAAACAAGATCTCAGAAGGAAAGGATGGACCAAAGATAGGACAGACGGGAACCTAACGGTCGAGGATTGGCAGGCTAGATAATCTTTGGATTTCCTTCATGATCAGTTCCTTTTCCTCTTCAAACTGTTCATCCTCGGAACCTAAAAGAGAATAACAAGAAAAAAAAATACGAAATGGCCGCATGAGAAAACAGTTTAATGGAGGATAGGAGAGACAATGTGGCTCTACAAGATATCAACAGAAAGAACTTGCCTTTCCCAACAGAAAGATTCTGAAGTAGTTCCAACAACTTTTCATGGTTTTTTGCCAAAATCAGTTTCACTTCTCGAGGCTTGTTAGGATTAGCAACAAAAACCTGAGTGTAGAAACAAATAATTTCGGGGAACCATGAAAACAATTCTTCCATATTTGTTCAACACAGCAATATAAGGGAATCATGACTGTTGAGATGTTTCAAGTTCAAATTTCTGTATGCAATAAGATATCACAGACCCGGGAATGTATTTAAGTATCTTCACAAATAAAAGTACGTAGATATTCCTACTTCCCACACCCCACATTCGAGTAGAGAGGGTGCAAATTACTTGAAGAGTTAAATAGTTATTAGCAGCCTCTGGTTCCAAAGGTTTTCAACTATGAACATCATGGTGATGATGCATGGAATGTGTATCAAAAAGAGGGTGAAATTCCAGAACCTTGAAAATGTGGAAAGCAGATATCTGAATATTTTTGCTCGAGTCCTGCTCAGAGAAGCAAAATGAACAACAAACAATCGGATGCTTTTGTCAGGAGTATACGAAATAACAACTAAAGCAATTGTATAAAAATGTCCAACAAATGTACACTCAATCTGGTCTGGCTCTTTGGTATTCTCAGGCTCATTAAGAACCAAAGTCAAACAGATGAATAGTATGGAGAAAGAAAGACATAATACCTTAAGTAAAGTCATCATCACTTTCAAATGCCGAACTTCTAAAATATAGCGCTTCATAATATGGGAATTTGGTGGCTCCAGAAGAAATTCTGAGAGAACCTAAACCCATTGGGGCAGAGTATATTTTCAATTGCAGAAGAAAATAACAAGAAAAAGGATATAAAAACTATAAAAGATACTAACCTTCAATGACTGCCTTCTTGTCACATAATTGGTAGATGTTAAGAGCTTTTCATATAGATTAAAGAACTGAAAACAATATTGCACGTTATTAGGCTCTTAAACATTCTTCTCATGAACATAATAACAAGTTAAAAGAATCTAAATACAAATAAAATGTAATATAAGCAGGTCAATCTAATGCAAAGCAGATCAATCTTCAAGTCTGCAAAATACAGGTGAACAAATTTGGTGGTGCATGATCACCTAGATGATCAGAATCAGATGACTACGGTGCTGTCCATTAACATGGATCTTGCTCAGTTTCCGCTTATTTAGTTACTTACGTTTAGTTTGTGCTTATTTAGTTACTTAAGCTTGGTTTGTCTACATCTTTCAAAAATCATACCTCATCATAATGTGCAGTAAGATAGTCAGCAACCACAGAACCATGTTTAGTGAGCAAATCCTGGCAAATTTTAGTTAACATGTAAAGGAGAATAACATATGGAAGTGTAATTTGAGATACAACACCATAGAAGCATTAGTTTTAACTCTGACCTTGAAAGTAGAGAAAGCATCAGATGCGACATCAAAATTAGGCAATTCCACAAATTTAAAGAACAACTCGAAGCTTGCAGACTCTAAAATGTATCTGAAAAATCACTAAAAATACTGAATGCATGAAACTTAAAAGGCTTCTCAAATATAAAAGTTTTCCAGAAACGAATATCCATAAAAAACTACAATTACATAGCAGATATGTTAAATTATCCCCAGTTTCAATTCTCTCTAGTCAGTTCACCTTGTGACTTAAAATGCATCAAAATGCTATGTAGGAAAAAGATATTTTAACATGATCCAATACAACAAATCAGCAGAGTTGTCTAGCAGTCCTAATGCAAACAATATCTCTATAGTAGTTACCGATAAGGACCAACCAAGAATCAAATCAACATTATTGCCAATGAAACTGATTTGGTGCACTTCAGAGAAGAAACCTAGTACTAAATCTGAGGCCATCTAATGGTCACAGGAAATAAATAGATGTATGAAATAAATCCTTCACTTCTTGTATTTGGGTCAGCATACAAACATAATTCAAGCTTTCCCCATACCAAACCTCACATGAAAAAAAAGCCGGAGATTTCACCGACTTGAGTTTTATGTATAACAAAAGAAGAGTCACAAAAAAAATAAATTGCATGCTTGTCCCATGGATCTATTATAATATGCCCTCCAGTACTAAGTATCAATCATGTGAACAACATACCAAAGCTTCTATCACAAATAACCTCAGTTTTTATTTTAACAGAAGCATGAACTTGAGCACGTAACTTTGCAAGAACTACAAAAACAAAGAAAAAGTGAATGTCTTACTTTGCAAATCTTGGAACTTTTATGCATTCCCTCAACATAAGACCACAGTTCAAGGCAATTTCCTTGTTATCATAACTGCTTCAAAGAGGAAAAGTAAGTCTTATGCAATATCATCCTAATGAATTTCAAACAACCTGAGACTGACAAGGATGACTTCTCTCACACAGTTTTGCTAAAACATAGAAACAGCTCAGAGATTAACTTCTTCTTAGAAAAAAACAATGGTAAGATGGCCAACTGTGTGCAGAGAAAATAGCTTATGTGTCTCATATTAAATTGCTTTTTAGACATAATGGCCTTTAGCCCATCAAATACAGTTGTAGGATACTTCTAAGACTGTGCTATTGTTTCCAGCAGTTTGCATATCATCATTCAAGGTAAAGTCTTCCAGGTTATATATACCCCTTAATATCCAAAAGAAAGACATTCAATAATGCTTGTGATGGGATGTGAAACTCAGATGGCATGCAGATAATAACATTGAACAGAAATACGAGAATAGGAGGGCAACTCTGAGGCAAAAGCTTACCATACGACCAGAAAGTCCAGTAGTTCCAAATGGTTGTCAATATATTCTATACAGCAATATCTGGACTCAACTTGCTGCTTCAACAATACTGACCAACAATAAACTAAATCCTTTCGTGCCTACATTCAGGAACAGAGCAGAAAAGAAGAGTTATGTTTATGTACCTCAAGCAATGTCAATCCCTCAAAAAATGTGCCAATAGTTTAAATGTACCTCCCATCCCAAATTAGGTAACTTGTGAAGCATAATAGTAAGAACATCCTCCTGACAAACTTCAAGCACTAACTGTGACACTTGTTCCACATTGGCTTCAACATCTCCATCTCCACAAAGCATAGTTTTCAATGTAACAAAATTCTTCTCAACTTCTTCTAAGGCCTAAGCCAACAGAACTAAATAGGTAAGAGAACCTGAATACCCAGAGATATTTTGTCAAACATGGAATCTAAAATGATAAAACCTATGCTCAAGTAATGTGATCGCCCTCCTTAATGAAAAGTCAACCGTGAATTGTTTTTCTGGGACTAAATGGTGACCCAGAGGTTAATTCTAACACTACAGCAAATGCCTAGAGCCATTACAAACTTAAAGTCTTAAAGCAGCCACTTCTTGCAGAGAAAAGAAGTAGTCAAAGACTTAAAGTCTCTCAACTTCCTTCCTGGAACCTTCGTTCAGTGCAGATCATACCCAGGTAAGGCTTCACTTAGATGTGTAACTTTTAAAAATAAACCGCATGTTCAATTACAAACTAGTGGCCATACTATATATCATGCAAGCAAGACGTTGAATTCAACCATAGTTTTCATTGCAGTATCTTCTACATTATTTATTGAACAGCCATTTTCAGTAACTTTTAGGAGTTCCTCAACACCAGTCTCTGTGTGAATACAATGCGAATGTGTATCCAATTAACGGAAAGCCATACTCTCAGGAGCGTCTAAGTAGCTAATTGCAAAATCCAATCAAATGATCAACACTACACTTACCAAGTTTCCATTTCTACAACAATTCGTAATTCCAAATAGTCAAAAGACAAGAACAATTGCTGAAAAACCATAATCCACCTCATCCAAGCAATACCAAAATCTGAAATTACATCAAATGGGCAAAACATCCGAAACCAAAGGCAAAAAAAGGGAGAGGGGGGAGGAAAGAAAAAAAGAGGGAAAGAAAGGACCTTTTCAAGCGCTTTAACTTCAACGACGGTTTTGGTGTCAAGGGCCATGAGACTGTCCCTGAGAGCTTTCACCGCATCCTGCGGCGTCTTCGGCCGAGAGGGCTTGAAGAACGAAAACGACATGGCTAAGCTTCGATCAAAGATCAAAACTTTTCACGACCCACTGTAGAAATTTCCCTTCTTTCGCTATTCTCTTACAGAAGTTGGCTTTCTTTTCCAAAATCACGAACTGGGTCTCGTCGTGTTACGTGCGTTTGGGGGTTGATGAGTCTGTGCTGTAGATCACCGGAGGCATGCAAATGGGATCGGAGTCGGTGACTAAAAGGCTGCAATGTACTTAATTTACCAACCAAGAAAACAAATTTCTTAGGATTTTAAGAAAAATACTCGAAAAGGAAGAATTTTGGAAATTTGTACCAATCAAATCTTGCTTACTTCCTCAATTTCTTCCTCCTGATCATTGGTGGCTTTACCTGTTTCTGCACATGAGATCATGTTCTAAATTTGGATGGCCAATCTTTTGACAGCAAATAACTTTTTCTTTATCAATGCCAAAGTTTTTTTTTAAAAAGAAAAAATATTGTTCCAATTCTATATGTTCACCGTATGATCAAAAGAAAATTTATATAAAGTCCGTTTGTTTATATATTTTTTATTTTAGGTATATGTAAAACAATAATTATTATCAAATTTTTTAGAAAAAATAATTATTATCAATTTGAATGTACTTAAACCTACTTGAATATAGCATTATGTTTATTACGAATTTAAGCACAAGGCTTTTTTTTTTTTTGAAACGTTTGCGTGGCGCTCAGCGCATATTATTCATATCGAAAGAGAGAACGTCATACAGAAAAGATGGAGGGCATACCCCCCAATCAAGACCAGACATAGAATCGGCCGCCCTAGCTATCGAATGAGCAACCTGATTCGCTGATCGCTTAACAAAAGCAGTGGAAATAAACTGATGCTCGCTAAGAAGAGCTTTACAATCCTCAATGATCATCGAAATATAGGAAGGAAAAGTCTGTGTGGAGTTCAAGAAGTGGGAAATGAGTTGACAGTCCGTTTCCACACAAATAGGAACAAAAGAGAGGCCTTTGATCCAGCTTAGAGCTTCTCGAAAACATAACGCTTCACCTAAAAGAGGATCCCGCCACCCCGGTAAAAGCAGTAGCTTGCCCGCACAATTGAGCCCTTGGCTATCCCGAATCACCATTCCTAAGCCATAACGACCGGAGGGGAGAAGTGCCACGTCGAAATTGAATTTAAAATGATCCGGTGGTGGAGCTTGCCATATGGAGAGATGGCTGGAGGGAAGGTGGGCTGAAGGGGGACATTTTCTGTGTTGAGCAGTCGTCCAATTGAACAGTGCTGTGGTGGCTCGTCGAAAAACAGAGGAGGGGGCCCAGGTTTTCTGTTGCCATACGACTTCGTTGCGATAGGTCCATAAACTCCATAGAATCATACAAGTTTGCTCCGGTTGTGCTGCTGAACCACTAAGAAAAAGAGAGGCAAGCCAAAGGGTGAATGTTCCGGTATGAGACAGCTGCCAAGGCACATTGAAAAAACGCCAAACAGCAATAGCAAAATCACAGGTAAGAAACAAATGATGTTCGGACTCAACAACTCCAGCACATATTGGGCAAGATTCAACAATGTCGATATGTCTTCGGCGTAGATTGGCTCGGCATGGGAGTGTATTCCGCAAAAGACGCCAGAGAAACAATTTTACTTTACCTGGAATGTTGAGTTTCCAAAGCTTGTCCCATGGAAAGTCTGTTACTCGAAAATCAACATTCACCGTCTCCATAGCCAGCCTATAACCTTCTTTGACCTTATACTCGCCATGGTTGTTAAGGAACCACATCCAATCATCTCTGGGCCGGGAAAGGCTAAGGGGAATCTGTAAGATCAACTCAGCATCGCGGGGATCAAAAACTTGTCTGATGCATGGTTCATTCCATCGGGTGTCCTGAATGAGGTCAGCGACATATGCAACTTGGTCGGTGTAAGCGGACTGTATAAATGGATCCCCATCATCCATTAACCAAGGGTCCTTCCAAATATGAATATCGTGTCCATCCCCAACCCGTCGTCGACAACCCCGAAGCAGCAAGGATTTGGCCTGATGAATACTTCGCCAGATTTGGCTGGGGTTATTCCCCAAGGCGGCAGAAAAGAAATCAGTCGTAGGGAAGTACCTGGCTTTGAGAATGGTGGCTGCCAGTGAGGTCGGGAACTTCAGTAACCGCCAGCCCTGCTTTGCCAAAAGAGCGAGGTTAAAGTGCCGCAAATCGCGGTAACCCAAACCCCCATAAATTTTTGGTAAGGCAATTTTCTTCCACTGCAACCAGCGTAGACCTTTGCTGTCGCGACCTCCAGTATGCCAGAAAAAACCGTTCATCAAGGTTTCCAACTCTTTACAAGTATCCAGTGGGAGTAAGAAAAGAGACATGAGATAATTAGGCATAGCCTGGGCAACCGTCCTCAACAAGATGTCTTTCCCGGCTTTAGACAACACCTTGGCTTTCCACCCCTGCAGCCGCTTCGTAAGCTTTTCGACCACATACTGAAAAACATGGCGTTTGCCTCTGCCGATGACGGAAGGCATACCCAAATAGGTAGTGAGCCCCGCTGTCTCCTCAACCCCCAATGCTTGGCAGATCAAGTCCTTCACTGGAGAGGGAGTATTAGGAGTAAAAGATATACCTGATTTAAGAAGGTTGACTTGTTGGCCTGACGCGAGCTCATATTTTTGCAAAATAGTTTGCAAATGAAGTGCCTCTGCCACCGTAGCTCGTGTAAAAAAGACAGCGTCGTCTGCAAAGAACAGATGAGACACTGGAGGAGCGCCTCGGGCGACTACTGTCCCATGAATGTGGCCCTGTGCCTGGGATTTTTGCAAGGTCACAGATAAGCCTTCCGCGCAGAGAATAAACAAATAGGGAGACAACGGGTCGCCTTGGCGTAAGCCTCGATGGGGAAGGAAAGGCCCGTATTCTTCGTTACCACGCACAAAAGAATAAGAGACCGAGGTTACAATATGCATAACCTTGGAGACCCATAGTTCATGAAATCCTAGCTTCAGCAGAATCTGCCTCAAATACCCCCACTCAATGCGATCATAGGCCTTGCTCATATCTGTTTTCAGCGCCAGTGAGCCCACTTTACCCTGGGTTTTCCGCTTGAGAGAGTGAAACAACTCATATGCCACAATAATATTGTCAGTGATTAAGCGGGTAGGAATAAAAACACTTTGAGTATCGGAAAGAATGTGAGGTAACACCTGCTGTAATCGGTTAGCTATTACCTTGCAGACGATACGATCGGTGACATTACTCAAAGAAATAGGCCATAAATCTGAAATCGTCTCTGGTGCCTTTCGCTTCGGTATAAGGACAATGTTAGTTTTATTCAGCCCTGGCATAGAAGCTTCACCATTCAATGTGCGAAGGCATGCTTGACTCACATCCGTGCCAACTAAATCCCAGTAAGTCTGGAAAAAGCCTGGGTTAAAACCGTCAGGTCCCGGCGATTTATCAGGATGCATTGAAAACAAGGCTTGGCGGATTTCCTCTTCAGTATACGGGGCCATTAAAAGGGCATTGTGCAGAGAAGTTACTTTACAGTCCACATTGTTAAGGATTGGGCTGAGATCGCCCTGCGTAGAGGTGAAAAGTTGCTGAAAATAATTCAGAAGCAAGCTTGGCAAACCTGAATCCCAGACGATCCATTTTTAAGATTTCTGCTTCCTTGTCTTACTGTATAAACTGTATAAGAAATGTTATCTGGCCTAGTTTACCAGTTCAGTAATTTGTCCTTTGTAGACCAATCCTCATATTTATCTTTGTTTTTTTCTCTTGATGTTGTTCAATGATGCTTTCAAACCTGTATCAGTTATCAGCAATCAAATTATATGGTTTGTTGCAGAAGTTGATATGGAGCTCCGGAGCTCCTAAATTCCTTGCTTGGTTGATATTTGTTTAAGAGTGACTAAGCAACTTTAATTTCTCTGTTTTTTTTTCAAAAGAAAAACTTTAAGTTCTCTTTTCATTATTGGCATATGACCTTTGGAAGGAGTTCTCTACACGATGAAGATGGTGAAATCTAGTGTTTCAATGAATCATCTAATGACAATCCAATATAGAACTGCTATTGAACTCTGATACTTTGTACTATAAGTGTCTAGGGATCTTACTCTTATAGATAACAGTTCATTGGCTTCAAATCTCCTTTTGATCTGACTCCCTATGTGAATTGGTGACATAAGGATGACTCTTTTTATTTATATCAATGAAGTCATTGTCTTTAGGTTTTCATTGTTTGTACTGATTACCTTGTGGTTGGAATGAATAAATGTTGCAGTTTCAAAGAAGAAACCGGATTTACAAGGAAGAGCAGCGGAAAATACGTGCAGCTGCACGAAAGGCGAAGGAAGGTGAAGATGTTGATCACCATCATGGGTAATTGTGTTTGACTGTCTATTGAAAATTTCAGTAATAATGAATATCTGGACATTTACTTTTTTCATTAAGCCGATACATTATATTTGTTCAAGTATACTGTTTTTTTTTTTCTTATCATGAGAGCTTCTACATCTGCTCAATAATGTGAAGTTCGTCACATCATGCGACACCTGTTTGCTAGGTGAATCAGTCAATCTACCGGTTAAAAAGAGCCTTCTAAAAGCATGCATCCATTATCTGTATTTTCTTTTTATGGAACTCAAAACCTTTTGTTTTATCAACCTGAAGGCTTAGAACCTGGTGCCAACAAATTCTTTGGCCTTTTGTGATTGACATTGTTCTCCATCTACATATCTGGATTTTTTTTTTAATTTCGTTCACCAGTTTGATATTGCATCCGGCAAGATAATGCTCGTTCTGGGGAATTCGCTTATGTCGGAACGGTAGGGACTGAAAACTATAGGGATAAGAAATCGATCAATACCTGAGTTTTAGATTCAAATAACTAATTATTTGATTGTTCATTTTTCAAAATATATGAAATCAGTTATACTTGCGGAGAATCACATCGAATATTTAACAAGTGAGCTGTCAAATGGTAAAAAATTGGAAGGTTAGGAACAGAATTGAATTTCAATCTAAACGTTTAATTGCAGAGTTACTTGTTATTTGAATTCCAACAGCAAAGTCTTCAAATGAACGAAGTTTTTCTCTTCTCGTCGTGTACACGCTTCTTTAAGCCTTTGGAAAGTGATGACGTAACTGGCAGCCGAATCTACATAACTTGGACTTTGAATTTTGGAGGTTAAGAAGTTTGACCCAGCTGGTGCGTGTTCGCTCCTTGACGCCTAATTCCCAAAAAGTCTCAGTAACAGTAGGTGTAAATGAAGTTAGCGTATTTAATATATGCTTGGGCAAGATTCAGAAACATAATTTCAAACAACTAACAAGGACCGCAACAACCACAAGTTGAGAAGGAGGAAATGAAAAGACACATTTGGTAAAACAAAGGTCACTGATTCAACCCGTTGGTATAATAAGTTAAGCTTCGTTTCTTTTTAGTTTTATCCAGATACCGAGTATTAAATGTTGAATAAGCCAGTCAAACCACTTTTTGAAAAAGCAAAACAGGCCAACAAGAGAACAAGGAAAATGTATTTGATGTTGTCGGCCTCATTTTTTTGGACTAATTAATCTCCAACTTTATCTACTGTCGTTTTTAAATAATACTAATAAAAAGAACTATAGGATAAAATTTGTACAGATCAGCACGTGAACTCCTACCGTAACTGAAACAACGTACCAGGTTGCACGTCTCTATTTGGACTGGGTGACGTCTGATACAGCTTCTGTGTATTTATCTTGATTCTTTGGTTTTGGGCTTTTCTTCTACATACTCGTTTTCTGTTTATCTACTGTATAGTTTATCTGTTTATGCATGAAAATTCTCTATTTGCAATTTTGATCACTGGGTTACCCTTATCTGCTTCATGGCAAGATCTTAGGGTGGATTGGCTGTTAGTTCTGTATTTCAAAAATGGAACGTTGGCACTTTGCACTCCTTTCTAATGCAAAATTTAATATTTGTTGTGCATGAATTTCTGGCTGGAAACGTATTATACTCGTTGCCAGGATCACATGCGCAAAGGAGGGGATGTCTGTTTTTCTGAAGTTTTCCGCGACGGTAGTGGTGAGACACAATGTGTTGCTTTCCTTATTATAGTTGTAACGCTAGGAACCAGTTTCTGATCTACCAATCCTCACATTTGAGCGTCTTTTCAGTTTTTGATAGGAGTTTGATGCATGCCATTTTTTTTCTTTTTTTGTTATCGCTCACTGTGATTGCAAGGTTTTTTTAACTGATTAAACTATCAGAGGTGTAGAAATTTACAGGTTAGGATTACGTTAACCAATTTCTTTTACATTGTTTGATTGTTTGGTACAACAAATTTCAGGCACCAAGGGAATTGTGGATTAAATTATGAAGACAAGAAAAATGCTGTAAATTTTCCATTATTTTCTTGATAGTCTGTATGCATCAAAGAGCTTCATTGGCTATTCTGCTTTCTGCAACTTGAATTCTTGCCTTGCATTTGATGTTCTTTTCTGGATAGATCAATTCTGAGTTTAGAAATGAATTTTCTCGGGCATATATTTGGGTATTATTCAAGTTTCCTCTCTTTCAGTCTTTCTCTCTCAAGTTTGGGTTCATGAATTGGCATAAGTTATATTTAGGGAGTACGATTCCAAGAGAGACTTATCTAGGAGCCCTAGTGGCGGACGGTCTCGCTAAAGTGGCCGCAATGGCAGCCCTAGCCGTGGCCGTGGTCGAAGTTATTGTTGGAGCAGGAGCCAGAGGTTTGATTGAATAAATTAACAGTCATTTTAGCGGTTCTTGAGCTTGTAAATATTGCTTAGTCATACCATTCTGTTGTAGCAAATCTTTGAGAAACAAATCTTCACGCCGTGCTCCTCTTAAGTCTAAATCAAGATCTCCAGGTTCTTGCTCTCGCTCTTGGTCTGGTTCAAAGCCACGATCTTTGTCAAGGTACCTTATATGCACCTATGCATTTTCTTTTATTTTGGATGATGCTTTTGTCAAATGCGTTTTGATTTGGCTCTTTCAAACAATAACCGTATAGGAGAAAGTATATGAGACATTTTTCGGTTTGCTTCTCATTTATCTAAAGGCCGTGGTTTAATTTAGGATCGTTTCATTGTTGTTGAATTGAATGGTCCGAAAAGTACTGAAATATGATAACTGGATATGCTACAAAGGATCCTGGCATTTTCCTGGGGTTATTGGGATTAATGTAGCCATATGCATTACGGTAGTGTTCCTCCTACCAAGTTATGAAGAGAGAGCAAGAAGAAAATGCTCCATGTCTACATCAGAAAACCGTATTAGCTATGCAAATCTTGTGCTTGCCAACTTCAGTGGGATTGTGCAATTAGTGCAACTTTAATTTCTTACATGTCAACTTTAATTTAAATTGTTTTTAATTGTAGTTCTTAGTAGTAGTGGCCGTGCATGAACTCGGGTTGGTTTTCCATGTGGTAACTGAAAAGCAAACCCAGATTTTAAAGCCATCATCATTCTGTTTCATTTTGTTATCTGAAAATTGCCTTGTTTGAGATATGCAGCAAACTGGGGATTGGATATTAGGATCTTGATGGGATATGGTTCAGTTCCTGCATTTTTTTGGGTTGGAGGTATGCTGTTTTTCAGCTGGGAAGCTTCTAAAATCTTCATGGTGTCTCTGTTTTAATGTATTTTAGTATCATATATGTACATGGGAGCTAGATTGGGACAGGAGATTAAGAATTGCCGTATAGGGGTGGATTTCAGAGAACTAAAAAGCTAGTGGATCTTGAGCCACAAGCAATCTGTCACTATAATTTTCTACTCCAACAATTGCCATGCTTGTAGGACCTGCTTGCTGGGCGGCGCCTTCGATAGGGTGGTGCAGTAGGAAAGCATGCTTGTGTTGTGTCCAATTTTTGATCTTGTGTAGACAATTTTTGATGTCTCAAATCTCCGAGAGCCTTGGTCTCTTGACGTGATGGCTTGTGTAGATGGAGTTGTGTCTGGTGCAGTATAGCTTAATTATACCTGCCTTATTTCATGTTTTAGATGATTTATAAAGGGAGTATGCTACCAACAACCTACAGTACATAGATAACTACATGAATTCTTGAAAGCATAAATTTGTGTTGTCAAGGACCTTCGCAGTGTTCTAGTCTTTACTTAAAAGGCACGGGCATAGCAATGGCTGCTTTGTATCATTTTTTGTGTTGCTATTTATACCTTGCAGCGGCAAAAGCAGAGCAGCGAAAGTCCACAGAGGCTTAGTGTTAGCAGGAGTCCAAGACGTAGCAGAAGCAGAAGCAGAAGCAAGAGCAAGAGTTCGTCGTCTCTTTGAACGCTATTGCTACTATTAATAATGTATTTGATTGTGTGACAGGTGAGATGCGCGATAACGGGAACGAGTGGGTTGAGGTTAACGGGCATTCTAGTTACGTATGGGAGAGCAATTAAGAGGACTGTATGCTCTATCCTGTAAAAGGATATTCATACTACTGGTACTTGGAAAAGATGTTTTAGGGTTGATCTGGATTGGTACTTCAATAATTGATGCCTACTTGTTACTTGGAGGGCTGGTTCAACCACGGCAGCCCGTGCTTTTTAACATTCAATGGTTGGTTAGGATTGGATCAACCTCTGAAATGAATTGGACGGTGAACATGACAGGTGAGGGTGAATCCCATTCTCATATAGATTAGCCCACTTGAAGTCGAGGTTGGCTATCATATCATATCATATCATATCCAACAGGGGGGTCCACATCCACACATCACAGGCAGCAGACCGTTGCTTCTCGTAAGACGATGTCCGCCACAGCCCTACGTCAATCTTCAAATTCAATGCTACAATCATTAAATTGAAAACAGCTGCTGATAGTTTTGCGTAAGCTTAACCTATAAATTGTTTAAATTTAAAAAAAACGAAAACGAAAAACGTTGTTGTACCTGCAATTTGTGGTCCGACCCCGACCGCTTCTGTCTTATCTCCAATGTACAGTAGGTATAAGAAACACAAATGCCACAAGCTTCTTATCAACCCCGCGAAGCCCCACCAGTACCACAAGTCCACAACCTTCTCCGGCTCCCCTCCCTAGGAGGTTACCGCCTACCATTTGATTTGATATCGTCATCAATATGTAAAAATAGTAAACATTACTGAGAAAATGTCGGATTCTGTGTATAAAAGGAAACCAGAACTCTCCCATCCCAATATATGCCAATCTCGTGCCATGACCTGATTCTGTTTTATAAAAGAAATCCGAAATTGCCACATATCCCGGTTTATCCCAATCTCTTGTCTTTCATTTCTCAAAGCAACGGAGATGACGGAAAATACCGTTTTCTGGAAGCTCTCTGACGACGTTGTTCTCAAAATATTCTTCAAGCTAGAGGACGACCCTCGAAACTGGGCACGCCTCGCATGTGTGTGCACTAAGTTCTCTTCTTTTATACGCAACATCTGCTGCAAAACTAAGTGCAGCGCCACTATCCCCGCTGTTGTCGCCGATCTCCTCTCCTCTTACTGCTCCTCCTCCTCCTCCGTCCCCGGTGGCTGGTCCGCCCTTCACAAGCTCGCCGTCTGCTGCCCTGGCCTCCTCCACACCGGCGTCCTCCTTGAACACTCCGATTTCGGCCTCGAACGCGAGCTCGGGCCCAATGAAAACTACCCACGAACTGAAACGACATCGGTTGTGTCCTTCTCTAGCAACTCCGCTCCTAAACCCGAAGCGACCTCCGACGATTGCTCGTGGTCCTTGTACGACGACCTCTATTACGATACCGTTTACAACGCGTCAGAATCGCGAGATGGGGTCAGCGAGTTACGGGAAGAGGTTGCTGATAAGATGGACGTCAGGGTCGGTGGCGATTTTGCGGTTTGTAAAAGGAGAAAAAACTTCAGATCGCAACGATCTCATTTGGCGTCTGGAGTGTGGAATCTGAGCAGAGAGCAAGGGAACAAGTTGCTGGCGAGTCGTTTTCGGGGGGATTGCTTGTACTTATGCGATTGGCCCGGTTGCGTACACATGGAGGAGAAGCGGAATTACATGCTTTTTAGAGGCATCTTCAAGGACTTCAAGCGGTCTAGGGTTTGGAGGACGATAAATGACGGGAATAGGAGCAAGATTGACTTGAATTGTGCCTTTTGTGGGTGTAAAGAGACGTGGGATCTGCACTCTGCGTTCTGTTTGAGGAGGGTTTTTGGGTACCATGACGATGGCGAGCCAGTTGTTCGAGCATATGTCTGTGAGAATGGACATGTCTCTGGGGCTTGGACCGATTTACCCTTATATACTTGATCGGTCTCCTTATGGGTATTGTATGAATGCTTATTCTCTTTCACCGCATAGTGTTGGCTGAGTGTTTTAATAAGTTCGACTTGGCCCTTATGTTATCTTATTATGTTGTGTGAGGTTAATGTATTTGATTATGTTAATCTTCACTTATAACTTTTGAATTATGAAACTAGCAGACTATTTCACATCCTCATTTTATCTGTCTGATATGCATTTAGGTTGGGAACGATGTTGGGTAGGTTCAGGGAAGTCCCTTCATGCTCTTCTTTTTCTGCACAGCCTTTGCTTTTTGCATAGAAAGCTATTTTAGAGAGTGAACTTTTATCAAATAGATAACCTCTTCTTGTAAATAATCGTTATCTAATTCTAAGGATATTATTTGATGGCCTTTGTTTTGTCTGGCCGGCTTTGCACTTCTCAAGGAAACTATTATTTGATTCCCTTTCTTTGGCTTTCTTGTTATTTGATTCCCTTTTAGATATAAAAATTCAAACGACATTGGATTCACATCCATCTCAGTTGGCCTGATAAAACTATAGAGACATGTTAAAGAAGTTGATTCAAAGTTGTATATACATGTCAGCAGACTGCGGATATCAGTAATGTCAATGTGTGTGCATATTTTTTCTCAACGAGCCAAGACTTAGACTACTGGCGTCTGAAAATCAGCCCTGACAATTTTGTATGTTACCAACAATATTAAAAACACTTGTCGAGACATCAAAAACAAAATTTATAGAATATATCAACTTGTTGAAAAAAAACCAAAGAATCCACTGCACAGACAAGTTCTATATAAAAAAATACGTTGCTAACTTTATAAAAACTGAACGTGACATTATGT
This sequence comes from Erythroxylum fimbriatum, assembly GCA_026770325.2. Lineage (NCBI taxonomy): Eukaryota > Viridiplantae > Streptophyta > Magnoliopsida > Malpighiales > Erythroxylaceae > Erythroxylum > Erythroxylum fimbriatum. The sequence goes on from JANZLH020000061.1 coordinate 2,054,534, forward strand.
CTGTTCTGCGGCAAGCGTTTCATATGAACCTGAGCAGACTACTAAGGAACCCAGTTACAAGAAACCTATTCTGTAAGGAAGAATGTGGAGGCTTCATTCTTCGCTAACTGTGCTACTAAGCTTAGCAGTATCTGTCTTTTGTACTGATGAATATAGCAAAACAGGACTTCTCGCCAGGCTTCGTATTTGGTGCTGCCACCTCTGCTTATCAGGTCGCTAAAGCACGTCCATCATTTCTGTTACTGAAAATAAAGCTATCCATGTTTTTATTAGCTTGTAATGCTTGAGATTAGGTGGAAGGAGCAGCAAACATGGATGGTAGGAGTCCTAGCATCTGGGATACTTTTACTCATTCAGGTCAGAGGCTTTCTGTGTTTAACTTCCTCTGTTCTGTTTGTGGCTTTCTCGATCCTCTCATAGTACAACCTCCTTTCCGGTTACCTCATCAAAACGTTTAGCCTGAAAATCGAACTACAGGCTTTAAAATCTTGAAGATTTATTAGCTACTGCGCTTTCATCTAACTGAAATTCCAGGAAACTTGCATGGTGACACTGGAGATGTGGCAGTTGACCAGTATCATAAATACAAGGTATATGTATATTTACGTATGGATAAACTTAAATGGAAACTTAATAAATTATCATTAGAGGAATTTATATGCCTCGCTCCTATAATTGGGTTCATGTGATCTACTGCAGGAAGATGTCCAACTTATGGCTGAAACAGGATTGGAAGCCTATAGGTTTTCCATCTCTTGGTCGAGACTTATTCCGAGTACGGAAATTTCCAAGAAATAACAAATTACTAACAGTTTCTTTTGTTCTTTGGCCATACATTAATTTTCTTAATTTACGACTTTTAGATGGAAGAGGAACGCTCAATCCAAAAGGATTGCAGTATTACAACAACCTCATCAACGAACTTGTTAGCCACGCTCAGGAATAGATCCCAAGTTTGAGGAGAGAAGAATAAATATGTTTTCCTTTTTGGTTTTGAATTTCCAATTTCTAGCAGAAGCAGTATTTACGTTTCTCTTGATGAAACAGGAATTCAACCACATGTAACTTTAAATCATATGGATCATCCCCAGGTACTTGAGGATGAGTACGGAGGATGGCTGAGTAGAAAGATGGTGTATAGTTCTTCAAACATTTCACCCTTTCTTTAGTTCGCTGTTCTTCGTGTGGAGAGGGCCTGAGTATCAGCTATATATTTTGGTGAATGCAGGGAAGATTTCACAGCCTATGCGGATGTGTGCTTCAGAGAGTTTGGAGACAGAGTCCGGCATTGGGTTACTATAAATGAGCTTAATATCTTCGCACTTGGAAGTTATGACTTGGGAATGCTGCCACCTAAACGATGCTCTCCTCCATTTGGATTCAACTGCTCCCAAGGCAATTCCACTTACGAGCCTTACTTGGCGGCTCACCATATGCTTTTAGCCCATGCATTACTGCCAGATTGTACAGGACAAAGCACAAGGTCAGGTGACATTTCAATCTAATGCATTATTTCTTAGTCCTTAACCTATCAGGCGGAGTTAAAATATGCCCATTCTTGTTACCCTCTCTTGATGCAGGAGAAGCAGCATGGATTTATAGGGCTTAGCCTCTATGGTTTTTGGTTCCAACCTCTAACTAACTCAACAGAGGACGTGACTGCAACTGAGAGAGCAAAAGAATTTTTTCTTGGTTGGTAGGCTGAGAAAAGTTCATCGAGGGTAGTTGGAATTGAATAGATATCTTTATCCCCTCTCCTGATCCTGTACATGTTGCATGCAGGACTGCGAAGCCTTTGGTGTTCGGAGACTATCCTGACATAATGAAGAAACTTGTGGGCTCAAGACTTCCATCCTTTAGCCCTGACGAATCCAAGTTAGTTAACGGTTCGATTGACTTCCTAGGATTCATACACTACGGTGGATTCTACATCAACGACAACTCCAATAGTCCGAAAGGAGATGTTTTTGTAGATGCTCAAGTAAACAATTTCCGTATGGTCGAACTTGGAACTTCTTGGAGGATTTTCTTTTATGTACATTATACAAATAAATTTGCATATGTTTTCACTTTTCAGTTCTGCCCGAAGTAGTTGATTATCCGCAGAAACCACAAGCCAACCAGGTGAGAATTCATGTTGTTGTGTTTATGTGTTGACAGATACCAAGTAATAAGCATTTCTCTGGTTCAGGATTTGGTGCCAACATGGGCTTTGAAAGGATTACTTCACTGCTTCAAGCAATCCTATGGCAACCCTCCTGTATATATTCTTGAAAATGGTCTCTTCCGTTCATACATCCTTTGCCATAACCTTTGCTCTTTGTTCTCACTTCTTGTGTAGAGTTGAGATGTTCCATTTCTATCAACTTTTAGTTTTCCCCTTCTTGTTCTTATCCTATGGAATTTCTTTTACCAATGGTGAATAAATTTCTGTCATCTAACTCGTTAATCTATGTTATCTGTCCTGGTACAGGAAAAAATACCCCTCGTAGTTCTTCGTTGGAAGACATTTCCAGGGTGGTATATTTGCATACGTACATAGGGGCTGTGCTCGATGCAATTAGGTACATTACAACTTAATATGACATTGCATCAAGGGAATTTACATAATTTCTTTTTTTTTTCCCCTTTCAGCTGATAATCATATGATGCATGTTTAGCCGTTTTAGTATAGCATTGCGCAACTTGTCTAAAGTTTCATGTGCTTCTAAAGGGCTGGATCAAACACAAGGGGCTATTTCGTATGGTCCCTTCTTGATATATTGGAGATATTGGATGGTTACCGAACAAGTTTTGGTCTATACTACGTAGATTTGGATGACCCTGACTTGAAACGACAGCCTAAGCTCTCTGCCCATTGGTATTCCCAGTTTTTGAAGGGAAAAAATACTAGTCTAGATGGAATAATCCTCAAAGTAGAGAACAATATCTCATTTCAGTAAATGAATTACACCTATTTATATTAGATTGAAAAGTTCTTGTAATTTTGTGCGAACCAATATATTATCAGCTTTCTATTTATTTAAGTCTTAGAAATTAGACAATTAATGCGATACTAATAATTGCTATGGTGGTGGGTTTTAAATTCTAGTTGATTGATTATAGAAATGAATGTGATTCAAATGTTAATCCAAATGGTGATAATGTCTGATGACAGATTTTCCACAACAGTTGGATCACCGTAAATGTTTCGTCAACTAAAAACTTCAATTATCCATTCTTTGAGTAATAAATAAAGAATAAAGAAGATGGTAATTATATGCATTTTCAACACTTTACCAAAAACTAATGAGCCATTTTAGAGAGGTTATCATCATTGGTTCAGTCAGATTTTGCTGAGGCTGGATGTTGTTGTTTGGATCCATGATTCTGAATAACTTCGACTGGAGATTACCTGCAAAACAATAAAGGTTCACTGGGGATTGGTTCCCGGAAAGCCCCTTCGATGCTCAAGTTAATTTTTTTGTAAGGGTTGTGATCGCTTAGAACGGGAAGAACTAGGGTTTCAGTCTCGTACCTGAATCATGGCTAAATAGTATCTTATATATGGGATATTGGCTAGGTTTAGGTCTTTACGTAAGTCTTAGTATTTGCATGGGAGACGATCTCCTACTATTCGGCCGTCAGTGTATGAGCTTGAAATTGGGCTTGGTGTGGCCGACCCAACCAGTATGTGTTGCTATAGTTTTTCTAATTCAGTTTCTTGAACTCCTCTTTCACCATCTAAATTTTCCTCCTATATATAAAATATTTGTATCCCTATATGATGTCATTCTTTTAACCACAACCTCCTCACAACCCTCTAACCAGTTAAGTAATTGTTGAATTCAAAAGGTAGCTTTCCTCTGACACTTCTTTGCCAAATTATGAATTTTAACAGGTGTTGAAGGCTATTTTACTTTCAAATACCCTAAATAGCCATGTCTTGTTAATAAGAGTCATATCTAGGTTTTTCCTAACGAATCATCTCCCATTTTATTTATTACTCAAAAGTATAAAATTTGCTTCAAATCTCAAGTTTGTAACCTCTAGTTGGGTAGCATAAATTATGAAACCATCGCTAAAATCCCTTAACCTAGTATTACCTTTAATTTTAAAACGAAAAAGGTGTTGTTAAAATATTGTGTTATCATCCATGGGGCATTTATATTTGCATGAATAGCTCTCAGTCAATTCTAAAGTGAGATCCTTTAAAAAACCATACTTTCACATATACCAAATATTTTTCTGGAATAATCTCACTGCTAATTGGATTACCTAATTAGTAGTGTTTGAGTGAATTACCTTAATTTTGCCAGGATCATAAACTACAACAATTATATCATTAAAATGGTATTGATAATCGTGATAATTGATCATTATTTTCCCGAGAATCACAAATTCTTACATTGGTCAACCTTACGCTTGATTTCTGAAAGACATATTAACATATGTTTTTATTTAAAGTATATATTAATATAAAACATGTCCCTTTTTGGGATTGTTAAATCCTCTTACATTTTATGATAACAATGACATTAAGAGGGGATTAGATGTCTAGAGCTCTTGGCTCTATTCTTTCTTCAAGATATTTTCCTAGCTGCTATTGTAAATTCGTTACTAATATTGGCAAAATCTTTAAAGACTTATTTTTGTACTTATGGTAAGTTTGCGTCTTTAGATATGTATGGGGATTTTAGGCAATTTACATATTTCACATAGGGGATTTGAACATTCTCCTTAGAGATTTGCTTATTTGAACTAACATCAATATTGATAAAATTTTGATTAACTTCAAAACTGGTACTCTATATACTAAAAATTGTTTCAATATAACTTTTATAATTTCATTTGTCTCCCCTTTTGAGTATATTGTTAGAATTTTTAATATTTATGTAATTTCCACTAAGACCTGGAATTGTTTATTGCCTTTATGGACAAATGCAATATCCTCCTTCCCTATTCATATTAGTTTATAATAGTCTTTTTATCAGAAGAACTCACTTGTCAAGTTTCAGTTCTTTCCTTGACGACTCAAATTTGGCTTTCATTGGTAAGAGATTTCTTCAACACCATCAATCATTATGTATCCCCAATTAATCTCATAAGATATTGAATTAGATAGCTCTTAATGCAAATCAACTACTAGAAATACTCTTATGTTGCTTATTCTTTTCAAATCAGTTAAGGCTTCGTCTATAAAAATTGGTTTATCTATGTAGCTTGCCAAATGGCTCAGTCTGCTAATTAATTAGTATTCCAATGACATATTGTGATTATTAATGCATATTAATATTTGCTTATGTCTCAACTTCTCCATATTAATATTTTTGTGGATTGTGTCTCATCCTAAAGCTAATCTTGGCTCCTTCCTCAACAATGCTAAAGGAGCTACTGTTGGTGATGTTGAGAAGAGATGAATTAGTTTTGTAGCTACTCTTAGAGCTCTGGTAACACATTTGTTAGAAAGCAATAAACTACTGATTGCATTCTCACATTAAACAACGTTTAAGGCCTAATTGTGTAAACTTACACTACAATAAACTAGAGCTAAACACAAGCAAGAAACAAGAGAAAGCGGGTAATGTAGCCCATAACATCTCTACTTCTAACTTAAATTTTTTTAGCAAATAACATGTTTATTTGATTGATTCAACTACTCCACTAATAGACTAGTACTAATACTTAAGAAACAATTTATCTACTAACCAAAAAAATCATGAACTAGCCAAATTGTATTCTTGCAGCATTTCTACATTATGAATATTTTGTTTGTTATTCTGTTCATTGTTACTCTTTGATGTTTGAATCTAAAAAATCTTTGATTGACATTGCAGTAGCATGATTAGGACCCTTACCTTTTCTATATCTACTGATTTAATTATTTTTTAATTTCCTTCATTAGATAAAGTATTATCAATACCTTTCGGATGATAATTTGATTGGATACTTGTGCAGGTAATTTGGGTTAATTTTTGTTGGATTACAATGAACTCGAGTGAGAGTATTTCTCAAAATCCTATA
>JANZLH020000061.1:2065765-2077778 GCA_026770325.2 Erythroxylum fimbriatum
ATCCACCATGGGCAACGACATTCTTTTAGGTGGGCAACCTCTATATGCATATATATCTTCTTTAATAAAAAAAAATTTAGCGGTAGCTTCGCTACTGTCCACCATACCCTAATAATTTAGCAAATTTTTTCACATATCCATGCATCATCTCAACGAAAACAAACTTTGCTCTTTTACAAGTGTTGAAACTCACATCTACATTTAATTCCTTTCATAATAAGGACCGTAATTTTACAATCTTAATGCACGGTTATAACTCATTCATGTCCTTATATTGGCTTACAATCTATTTAGATGGATGAGCTTGTTAATGTTGGTGGTTGAATATGTTTAGGTTTATATCTCTTCGTGAAAAAAACTATTGCCATTTCTCTCAATACTTTCACAAAGTAACCAAAAGTCACTATGAAGTACATCTCTCTCTCACCCGGGACTTCTAATATTTTTGTATTTTAGGTCTAAATTCTTTGCAATGGAGTATTTAATAATTGCCTCCTCAAATCTATAACCCATGCTAAATCTTTATAAAGGTTTTTGCATTTACCTTGTAGTACTGTCAACATCCTTATTTGAACTTGTGTGGTGTTGGTTAAGTCATCACTCTCAATATATTCACTGTCTTTTTCATATTCAGAAACTTCCTGGGAATCGTTATGTGCTTTTTCACTTTTATGGTTTTCAATGTAATCATTCACAGTCACATCTTTAATTCTTCTCTTGGACTTTCTTCCTTTGTGTTTTGATCTAAGAGGCTGGAGCTCATCATCATCTCTTCAACTATCACATTCTAAATTAGTCAACAAATTACTATCATTGACTTCATTTCAATATAAGCATTTGTCTCCTTGAAGTGTTGGAAAAAGTTAGTACAGTTCATTAATGAAAACCAGGAGATGTCAACTTTATAAATAAAACTTGATTTGCATTAGCAAGGATCTTCCTTGATTTAACAATGAACATAGCTGGCTAATTGCTAAAAAAAATCTCTTCAGGCATTAAAAAGGGCTGCCACCTTTTACTCTAAAACCTAAATCCATGTCTTGAATATGTTTGATTGTCTCTGACTTCCTCCATCCATCTTGAAAGGAATGGATCCAACGCTAGAGGTTACTTTGTGTTGTCCCTTTTGGATGTGTTCGAGTAATTGGACGGTTACGGCTCAAACTACGGCCTATACTACGTTGATTTGAATGATCTTGAATTGAGACGACAGCCCAAACTCTCTGCGCGTTGGTACTTCCAAGTTTCTCAACGGTCTATTTAGATCTTGAAAGCACAATTGATTGATGAATTTAAAAAATGATAAAAACAAAAGATACTCGCAGGTGTTGGATTTGTTAGGTATTGGCCTGAATTGTTTCTTGGTCAATTTTGGATGGCTGGTCAATTTTGGATGGCAACAATGGAAAAGGAGGAAAAATAAAACTTGTACACTGCAAGTGTTTTTTGTTGACTTAGTTAGTGGAGGAAGGCAAATTGACTTTGCCCAAGTGTTTTTTGTTGACTTATTTAGTGGAGGAAGGCAAATTGACTTTGCCCAATTGGTGGATAAGTTGGTTTTTGCCAACTTTAGAATTGTACTATAAATAGGGCTTGGTGTAGGTATATTTTAGTGTGTGTGTGTGAGGCTTTGTACTAATAGTTTTATATTAGCGGAAGTATTTGAAGTCCGTGGACGTAGACAAGATTAAGGCCGAACCATGTTAAATTCTTGTGTCTTGATTTCTTTTGTTCTCGAATCTTTTGCAGTATTTCCAACAGGATTGTTTGGGAAAATGTAAAAGGCAGACGAGTGGCTGAAATTAGAGACTGTAAGGGTTGTGTCTCTCTTACAGTATTTGACCCTCTCTTTGAACTAGTACAGGGCAGTACAAGGGTTTTCGTTGGATCACCCTTCAGTAAGCTAAAGCCACAGAGTGCAACTAATCCTAAACGGAGAGGATAGAACACCAAGTGCTCTGTAGTTTTAACTTACAACAGAGAATGAGGAGGTTTTGTTTGTTCCTGATTGGGTTCCTAAGTTTAGCAATATCTGTCTCCTGTGCTGATAACTATAGCAGAGAGGACTTTCCTCCCGGGTTTGTATTTGGAGCTGCCACCTCTGCCTATCAGGTCAGTTCAGTCTTTACTTCTTATGTCATGAATGGACTGTACGGAGAGGAAAAAGATAAGTGCTTTGCTCATTGAATAGTACTACTTGACCATTGAAATGCTTTTGGAAGGTGGAAGGTGCTGCGAACTTGGATGGGAGGAGTCCAAGCATTTGGGATAATTTTACTCACGAAGGTCCATTGCAATCTTTCTACAAATACTAATTCCATTTGAATTCTTTGAATTTTGTCAGCTTTAGTTGGGATAGTGACGTGTAAGTTGCTTTATCGCTTCTTTCATGTGAAAATGCTGAACTTAACTTACAAAATGATGTGGCAGTGGAACATGATTGGTGATTATTGGAATAGTTTACTGAATATGTTGGGATTTTCTGATTAAAACTCCAGGAAACATGCACGGAGATACAGGAGACGTATCAGTTGATGAGTATCACAAGTATAAGGTGCAGCATGCCCCTGAAATATACAATTAGTTAGTTGTTATGTGGATGCCATGGTTGTATATGACATTATTACCTTCATGAAATTGCTGCAGGAAGATGTCCAACTTATGGCTGAGACTGGATTAGATGCTTATAGATTTTCCATCTCGTGGTCGAGACTTATTCCATGTAGGGTTTTACTAATCGCAATCTACACTGCCAGAACAAATACTACCATATAATTATTGACATGATTCATGTCATTCAGATGGAAGAGGACCCATAAATCCAAAGGGGTTGCAGTATTACAACAACCTCATCAATGAACTTGTTAGCCATGGTCAGAGCTCAAAATCTTGGAAAAGAATCTCTTACGAATGGATGTACTTTTCTGAATAAAAAATTTCTACAGATTCTAACCATACAACGTCCTTCTGGTAATGCAAGGTAGAGATTGCTCAGTTTCTTGATATGTTGATTTTGTGGTTGTGGAATTGCAGGCATCCAACCGCACGTTACTTTATACCATTATGATCATCCCCAAGCACTCGAAGATGAGTACGGAGGATGGGTTGACCGAAAGATGGTGTATGATCCTTGAATCTCTTGGTTATATATGTGTATATATATATATATATGTATATTTGTTAAAAAGACCTCGTATCGTATCTCTGTGAACACAGGAGAGACTTCACAGCGTATGCAGATGTGTGCTTTAGAGAGTTCGGTGACAGGGTATCCCATTGGTCCACTATAAATGAACCTAACGTCTTTGCTTTTGGAGGTTACGACCTTGGAATGGTACCACCCAAACGATGCTCTCCTCCGTTTGGGTTCAACTGCACAAAAGGCAATTCCTCTTACGAGCCATACTTGGCAGCCCATCACATGTTGTTGGCACATGGTTCAACAGCAAGATTGTACAGGACAAAGTACCAGGTTGTATTTCATCGTATAGATTCGTTTAGTAGCTGAAAAGATTGTATATATAATCATGTATTCATGGAATCACACTGATACAGAACAAGCAACGAGGATACATAGGGATCTCCCTTTACGGTTTCTGGTTTGCCCCTGCAACCAACTCCACAGAGGACATCGCTGCCGTTGAACGAGCTAAGGAATTTTTTCTTGGCTGGTAAGTAGTTCGACCAAAGCTTGTACTAATTGAAATTAGCATTTGACTGAAGCCACCAGCTGCATATCTCCAAGGTTTGCAAAGCCTATAGTATTTGGAGACTATCCTGGCATCATGAAGAAGGTTGTAGGCTCAAGACTACCAGCTTTCACTACTGATGAGTCCGAGTTGGTTAAGGGTTCTATCGACTTCCTAGGATTAGTACAGTACACTGTGTTCTACGCCAAAGATATTTCCAATGGTCCCGAACCGAAATACAGAGATATCTTCATAGATGCCGGAGTACTTACAGCTTGTATGTCAACCGAATGTTTTAGAAGATATTTTTGATTGGGGATTTTATCATGAAACTACAAGACTAACTATATTTTCATTGTGAGTGTGCAGTTCCCCCATCAGAAAGTGAATTTTACCAGGTTAAACATCTTTGCCTCTTTCTCTTCCTTGTGTCTTCAGGTCATCAATAGATAGCTAAGTACCTTGTCTAATTCAGTACCAGATAACGCCGTGGGCAATGCAAGGACTGTTGGAGTACTTTAAGCAAGGTTATGGCAATCCTCCTATATTCATCCACGAAAATGGTCTCTTTCTCTCCCTCTCTTTTGTCTCTGCGTATCTGTATGAATGCATGCCTATACCATGTGCTGCAAAGTGTTCTTAATAACTTTTGATTTCACTCAAATTAATAACATGAAATAGTGTGTTGCTTTCATTCCAAGATATTAGTATACATTGATAGGAGTAAAGGATTGAAGCGCAAAACTGAAGCAAGTTTTTGATTGCTTCATCCTGGTATGTCCAACAGAGTTTTGAGCTATTGTTGTTCATCTTGAAGGTCAAGTAACTCCGCGCAATTCGTGTTTGGAAGATAAAACAAGGGTGAAATATCTTGAAGCATACATAGGGGCAGTGCTCGACGCAATCAGGTACTACTATTTTGTGAAAGGTAACATTTGCGCCTTATTGAGGTTGAAGTTCTGGAGGTCGGTTGAGCTCATTACTCTTTTAACTTCAGTTTTTCTTGCTTGTAAATTCCAAGTTGTAGCCCTTTCCTTGCCTGGAATTGGTTATCCTGACTGTTTCTACCTAACCTTATTCTATAAGTGATAGAACTGTGCTGACTCTTTATTCTCTTTATGGTAGGAATGGATCGAATATGAAAGGTTACTTTGTTTGGTCCTTTTTGGATGTGTTCGAGTTGTTGGATGGCTATGCGTCAAGCTATGGCCTATACTACGTTGATTTGAATGATCCAGAATTGAAACGTCAACGCAAACTCTCTGCAACTTGGTACTCTGAGTTTCTGAAGGGAAATTTGGCTAATTTAGACGGAATTCTCGAACTTGAAATCAATGTATCTGGTCATTCTCGTGGAGCTGCATTTTCATAGATTGAAATGTCTTGTACTGTTACTAATATGATAATGGTAATTATGTCCCGTCTAAACTTTTGATATCCCCAAAAAGAAATCAAAGATAAAATCTCTACCAATATTTCTTTTTTTTAATAACTTTAAATTCTGAGTTTTTGACTATTGAATTCAGCAGTTCCTCACAATTGTAATGTAAATACTTATTTTCTTTAACTTGAAATTTATAATTAGTAAAATAAGTTTATTTTGTATGTTGCTTGAATTACCTATACTTCCAGAATCTTCCCTACTGCAGCCAACTCAAACGAAACTAAAGTCTAACAAATCCTAATATCATATCTGATTCAGTTCCAGGTTATCATTTTCCAATTGATAAAATTGTTCTCAAATCTACTGCCTTGTCATCCAATGCAAACAAAGGTCGACAACCAATTAGCTATTTTTTTAACTGATTGGTTGTCTTCGGCTGTTTGACTCTTCAAATAGCTACGAAAGCTGTTTGAAGAATAACAGAAAACGCTGGCTAATTTAAGATACACAGTCGAAGATGAAAACGCTATTGATAGCCAGCGTTTTCATCCATTAGCCAAAATTCTAACCATCAAAAGTCAATTGTATCCTTTAAATTCTGTTGCTAAGTTGTCTAATATTTTGCTTTTTAAATTGTATTCTTAATTAAGTTATGTTGGGTTATTACTTCTTTCTGTTATTCTTTCAAAACACAAGACTAATAAGATTTTGCAAACTTTGCAGGAATGTAAATGTAGAAATTAAAGAAGACCAGGTTTTACTTGGTTTGATAGTGTAAATACTATTTACATCCAAGGTTCCCACCTATGGTGGTAAAGATTTTACTATATGAAGAAGAAGGAGAAGAGAAAACCAATACAGAGATGAGTGTATCCCCTACACTTGTAAAGAGCTTTTCCCAAAACTCTCCTAGTACCCACAGGTGTACTCTAGCACTCTCTGTTATTTTCTCTACTCTTCCAAGGTTCCCACCTATGGTGGTAAAGATTTTACTATATGAAGAAGAAGGAGAAGAGAAAACCAGTACAGAGATGAGTGTATCCCCTACACTTGTAAAGAGCTTTTCCCAAAACTCTTCTAGTACCTGCAGGTGTACTCTAGCACTCTCTGTTATTTTCTCTACTCTCTTTTTCACTCTCTCAACTACTGAAATACAAAGAAAATTGAAGCTTTGAAAATCTGTGAATGTGTTTTGTTCTTGTCTGATATATCTACCTTGCTTTTATAGCTGAAGATGGCTTTCAGACGTCTATTGCTTGGATCGGACAACCTCCATGTGCCTTCCACGTGAGCCTTTTAATGTATCCTCTTTGCTGTGCATATTGTGTTATAATTGCTGCGTTTCATGTCTTCTAAGTAATTTAACCATAGCAGTGTATTAAACATGAGCTGAAACGACTGAGCATTGAGTTATATTTCTAACATGAATAAAACGACTATGTTTAGATTTTAAAGACTGCGGACATGTATGTTTTGCTTTTGTCCCCCATGTGTTAGAGACTTAGTTTAGCTCTAGCTCACAGGTGCTTCGAGAAGCATTCTCCCCCTTCTCTCTTCGACATCTCCTTCAGACACACACATTCTTCACTTCTGTCTTCAATCTCTACTTGTATTCTTGTTGAAATTGAGTGGAAATTGGTGGAGTATGACTGATTTTATCATAAGTTACAATTAAGTATCACACGCGCCATATTTTTGTTAGTTCTAATATACAACAATTTTTATAAGTAGGACAACCTAATTGAAATTCCTAAATCCCTACGTTTTAGGAACAAGGTTTGTTTTTATAATTGTTTTATGCAGTTATAGATTAAAAATAAAATGTTGACCTTAAACAAAAATGACGATAGAAAAAGTTGCATAAATTTTTTATAGATGATAAAACAGTACAGATGAACATGACTTCTCTAAAATCTAAAGTCTTATAAGAATATTCATCAAAATACTAAGATATATAATATTCATACCCTTATAATTTTTTTAAAAATCATATTTTCATAAGTCATTTTACACATAAATAGCTAATACTAAACATCTAATTTTACCAAACAACTAATACAATCCGCTAGTTAAATCAGCTAACATAATCAGCCATTAGCTATCAGCCTAATTGAAATTCCTAAATACATACGTTTTAGGAACATGGCTTGTTCTTATAATTGTTTTATGCAGTTATAGGTTAAAAATAAAATGTTGACCTTAAACGAAAATGACAATAGAAAAAGTTGTATAAATTTTTTATAGATGATAAAACAGTACAGGTGAACATGACTTCTCTAAAATCTAAATTCTTATAAGAATATTCAACAAAATACTAAGATATATAATATTTATACCCTTATAATTTTTTTTAAAAGTCATGTCTTCATAAGTTATTTTACATATAAATAGCTAATACTAAACGGCTAATTTTATCAAACATCTCAAACAACTGATACAATCTACTGGTTAAATCAGCTAACATAATCAACTATCAGCTAACAGTTAATACAATCAGCTGATTGTCAAACGGAGTTTAAAGAGTAATGTAACGAGGCTGTAGACCCAAATTCAAATAAAATGATAGTTCCGTATTTGAATGATTTTCCTGAACTTAATAGTTCCTTATTTGAATGATTTTCCTAAACTTAATGCATATAGAGTCGCATAGTTTCTACCACAAACGAATATTTTAATGCAACATTGTGACTTTGGAAAATGATGTTGGAGAGCAAATGCTTGTCGTATTCAACGAAGCAGGTTTGTCCTGTACTCATTTATGGAACCCCAATACCCCACACTTTTGTTAATAATGACAATTTCGCTCGAACTCTCCTTTCCTTTTGTGGTTACTGTTTATAAATAAAACAGATTAATATTAGCAAAAATGGCGATCGCATGTCACTAAGAAAAGAAGAGAGACTCCATCACCGTGAAGGCGTGAACTCGAGATGTTTAAGCTTTGTTTATTATTAGTTGTTTTGTTAAGCTCAGTAGTGTCAGTCTTTTGTACCGATGAATATAGCAGAAATGACTTCCCACCTGGTTTTATATTCGGTGCTGGCACCTCTGCTTATCAGGTCAGTTTTTGTGGAGTCTTTATTCATTTTTCTCTACTTCCAACCTTCTTCTATGCTCAGTATGTGACTACCAGCCATTAAGTCGCTGACACAGGAACGTAATTACGAAAAGTTCAAATCTTTACGTGTCAATCTCCATTCTTGTATGGGAAAGACCTGCAGACACACGATTATTTTAGTTCGTAGATGCACACACAGATAAGGGATAGGTACTTTTGACTTCCGCTTAGATAACATTCAAAAAAGGGTAGAGTTTCTGGTTCCTTGAGTTAATTTCGATAGAATTTTACCGGATTATAATAGGTAGAAGGAGCAGCTAACGAGGACGGAAGGAGTCCAAGCGTTTGGGATACCTATGCTCATGAAGGTTAGCTCTTCGGAGTTTTTGTTTACTTTTCCTTTCAAGTACAGGCAAGCAGACATGAAGTCTACTTGTTGAGCAATTAATTCGGTATTAGACATTACCGCACATTTATTGCTCTTAGTTGGTATAGAAGGAGCGTGTAGTTGTCAGATAAAGAATGAAGCTACTAAATTTCTGACTTCAATCTCAGGAAATGCGCATGGAGCGACTGGAGATGTTGCTGTTGATCAGTATCACAAATACAAGGTAAGAGCAATTTCTTCTAAATTTGACCGTACCATGGTGATTTTACTTGGATGGAACAGCGGAAGCCTGCTCTGCTAGGGAATTACTGATTTTTTACCAAGCTACGTTCTGCAGGAAGATGTCCGTCTTATGGCTGAAACTGGGTTAGATGCCTATAGATTCTCAATCTCGTGGTCAAGACTTATCCCACGTATGGTTTCTTTACTCTTTTCTGATCAACCAAGGAACAATTTAACATTATCTGTTTCTTTTGATCATATCTAATAATTGCCGTGTTATGCGTGTTAGGTGGAAGAGGACCTGTCAATCCAAAAGGCTTGCAATATTATAACAACCTCATCAATGAGCTTATAAGCCATGGTCAGGCTAGAGTTTAGAACTTTCTTGTTTTCGTCTACTTGTACCGGAACTGGTTGTTCACTTATACATTAAGAAACAAAAGATACTTTTGCCACGGCTAAAGGTTGCCTTTTGGATGTTGCTTCAATTGCACTCACTATCTAGCTATTGATAAAGCAGGCATCCAACCGCATGTTTCACTGTACAACTATGACCACCCGCAGGCACTTGAAGACGAATATGGAGGATGGATCAGCCGAAAGATGGTGTATGGAATTTAAGATTCCTTCTGACATTATTTTATTTCGTGTTGTGCTTTGAGTGATACCTTTTCAGGAAGTACAAAAATAATGAGATGATGATCGTCTTTATGCTTGTTGATGCAGGAAAGACTTCACAGCTTATGCAGACGTGTGCTTCCGAGAGTTTGGTGGTAGGATTTCTTTCTGGGCCACAGTAAATGAGCCTAATGTCTTGGCACAAGGGGGATATGATCAGGGAGTTACACCACCTAAACGATGTTCTCCTCCATTTGGATTTAACTGTTCCAGAGGAAACTCCTCATATGAGCCATATTTGGCAGCTCATCATATGTTACTGGCACATGCATCATCTGTAAGGTTGTACAGAAAAAACTATCAGGTATTATCTAAACTCACGAGGAACTGTTTGTGATGTATGGGGAAAAAAATAAAAACAAAACAATGGTACAGGGAGAGCAAGGTGGAGTTATAGGCCTCACTCTCTACACTTTTTGGCTTTTACCTGCGACCAACTTGACAAAGGATGCAGTTGCTGTTGAAAGAGCCTTGGACTTCAACATCGGCTGGTAAGTTGAAAGATGGATTCTGTGGAAAACGTTTGAATACTTACTGAACAATTCGTTATTGTTTTTCAGGTTTGTAAAACCTCTGATATCTGGAAACTATCCTAAAGTTATGAAGGAAATTGTAGGCTCAAGACTTCCAGCCCTTACTGTTGATGAATCCAATCTGGTTAAGGGTTCGTTTGACTTCATAGGAGTGATACATTATGCATGTGTGCATGCCAAAGATAACACCAACAGTTGGCAATGGAAATATAGAGATTTTATGGCAGACATGGGAGTAGAGTTTGTATGTATGTATTGAATACCATTCATCAACTCTTCGCGGCTACATCCTATGGAGCCGAAATAACTAACAACTTTTCTGTTCTTTTGCAGTTTCCCAGGGTAATGAAATACCAGCCGAGGTAAGACTACTTCTGGTCTTTGGCTTATCATTCTTTTCACTCACCCTTCCTGCTTTTTTATGGAACTGTGAGTTCATATTGAAAATACCTCTGTTTGTTAGTGCGTTATATTTGATGCTCGTAACAAATTGTTTCTTGAATCAGCTTCCTGTGACGCCTTGGGCTCTGCGATACACACTGGAGTACTTTAAGCAAACTTATGGCAACCCTCCTATTTATATTCACGAAAATGGTATATTTCATCCTTCCTATTCCCCTCATGGCAGCACACATATACTACTCGAACATTCACGGAAAATGAAGTTTATTTGCACTTATTAGTACAAATAAATTCATCTGAAATGAAAATTAATCAGATTTTGATTCTCTGAAGATTACCCTTTATGTCTTGCCTGGATTATTTCATTCCATTTGTCCATTTACTTCTTATAATATTGTCTGCTCCAAAAGATAACATATCTAAACAACTCGTTGAGGTTATCAGTCAAAATGGTGATGATTAAAAGGCTCTGCTTCATTCCTTAGTCCTGCTTTGTACTGATGTTGGACTTGGACATGAATCTTTCTACCATGTACCATGTCCTGCCTCTAATCTTTGAGCTTTGTATGGCATTTCTTGGCAGGTCAAAAGACCATACGCAACTCAACGTTGGAAGACGCTTCAAGGGTGAAATATTTGCATGCATATATAGGGGCTTTGGCTGATACAATCAGGTATATATAGATATATGTTCACCATTTCCACTCCCGGATCTGCATTAGAACTTCCCAACTTGTAATCTATATAGGTAGGTGCAATTCGAAACCACCATAATATAACTCATTACCCTGAAAGTTGAGCAAGTTAAACAACTATCTAATCTAACATGTAATAAGTTTTTATATAGAAGGAAAGATAAAATGGGTTCGGCTCAACATAATGCTTGGACCTTTTCCTTGATCCTTTTAATGATAGTCGGAGTCTTAAATAGTTGAATTAGCAATTACTTCATCTACTTAACCACGCAAGCATGATAATGACCTTTTGCACATATGGTCTTACTTCCCATTTGTGGTCACTGAAATTTTGTGCAGAAATGGATCAAATGTAAAGGGGTATTTTATGTGGTCATTGCTGGATCTTTTCGAGTTATTGGATGGCTATGAATCAGCATATGGCCTATTTTATGTAGATTTGGATGATCCAGAACTGAGACGACAGCCCAAGCTCTCTGCTCACTGGTACTCCAACTTGCTGAAGGGAAAAATCGTCTCTATAGATGGTTTTATGGAACTGCAAAAGAACTTCTTAAGCCTTCCTCGGAGCCACTTTGTTCAGTAGTCCAAGGAATATATACAACAAGCCAATCATGCTCTTACATTCCTTCCAATCACTTTCCAAGGGAACCAAATTGTACCATTATGATAAGACATTTATTTTGTAGCGTAAACTTGTGGGAAAGTGAAGAATATTTTTGTTTCTTAATAGGGTTCTTCACACGCAAAAACTTCCATCAAAACGATGATTCCTGGTATGACCTGATGGGCATGAAAAGTAGGAAAAAGCAACTCTCTGTTCAGGAAGTGAAACTGTTAGCCATGGACCGAAACCATTATTGGTTTATCACAGGAGGAAGAAGCATAATGTTGAGGTGGAGAAGAATGATGAGTTGGCAAGTGTTGCATGCATGCTTAGCCGTTAGGGAGAATAAGGGAATTA
>JANZLH020000061.1:2077878-2100051 GCA_026770325.2 Erythroxylum fimbriatum
ATCAAATTTTATTCGAAATTTATATATTTTGAAGATATTTTAAATTTAATTATATTTACTAAAAATTTATAATTAAATTATTATATTATTAATAATTAATAATTGAATATATTAAATTAGTAATAATTCATATTAATAATTAAATATATAATATTAAATTAAATTATTTATAATTCTTACTAATAATTAATATACTAAATAAATTTAATAATATATATTTATTTAACAGTAAATTATATTCTAAAACAAAAAATAAAGATCAGTTTTTATGATTTTTATAATTTTTAAAATCGGAAGAAACAGAACCAAAACCGTTTCAATAAGTTTTTTCAATGTCTTATTCAATTGATTCACAGGTATCCTTTCAAAACGTAAAAGCACAAGCGGTTTTCGCTTTGTGTACATAGATAACTATATAGGATATTGACCACAACCAAGAACTCAAAGCATTCAGACATGCGAGTATATAAAACATAATTGGAAGACAAGATGGTTCTAATTGTGATCCGAGTGGTCTCAAGAAATAAGTGCTATTCCTTGTTCAAGTAGATCGCCAGCCAGGACCTGGTTAGCAGCTTCAGAGGGATGAAATCCGTCCCAGAACACATACTGTGTAGCATTGGAACATGTTCCTACCGACCTGGCATTGCACAGCAGTGAGGTCTCCAATGTCCCTGTTCCACAGCAAGCCTTTCGTGACTCAAAGAAACCTGTCAAGGAAACTGCATTTAGTGTATTATACAATGTTATCATCAAGGCTAGTATGATGTTTTGTGCACTTGGTAAACAATTTAACTTCATGGCATGGGTGATAAGTACTTACAGTAGAGCAAGCGACGAGAGATTTTGTAAATATTTCTAGTTTCGTATTTTGAAAGGAAAATTAAAATGCCTTGGCCGTTGAACTCAAGTTCTATGCTCAGGAATAAATGTGATCATAGTGTCTTCTGCTTAAGATATCGACTGCTAAATTTTTCTGTAGATTGTGAACATTACCATTGTCACTTGGCTTCAAGATCATGTCCAAAAGGGGTTGGTAGATATCGAAGACCACAAGCTTTAGATCAGGGAGCTTATCCACTAGACTTTGAGAAGTGCTGTTTAATTTGTTATTGAAGGAGATGGCATCGTTGTTTAACCTCTCAACACACTGGTTGCTTCCCATACCGAAGAGTGTGATGGCTGCAGGTAAACAACCTGTTGGTGGCAGGGTTGTCACTCCTATCCTTCTTGCTCCCAGTGCATATAATTTCTGTGTCAATATCATTCTTGTCAGTATAACTACACTCCTGAACAAATTAGAACAGAGGGTTTTTTAGTTGATGTTTATTTGAGAAGCGCATCCTTCAGTTAAAAAGTTTTTATATTGGTCCCATTTCTCATTTCTTTGCAAGGAATTTACTTGGGCTTTGATTCAAACTAACGATACAAACATTATAGTGTTTTGACAGTTTGATGAGCATACATTCATTCAATCGTATCGACCTTTTATGCTCTTTCCATAGTAACTTCCATCAAGATGGTAAAATTTTCAAGAGAACTCCATGCAGAAAGTGAGACTGCATAACATACCTGAATGAAAGTAGAGTAAGATCTCATGAGAATGTCGGAGAATTGATCAGGTGAGTAGATTCTGTTAAGAAGAAGGTTGATGTAATAGTTCTGAATAAAATCGCTACTACCTGCACTCAAGAGATGGATACCACCAGAGAATATCTCATTGGCTTTGGCTTGTCCTACCATGTTTACAACTTTTGCTTGGTAGTCCCTGTAGTAGTTCAATTGCTGGGTTAGAGAAACAGAACCCTGCAAAGTTAACAAGAGAATGTTGGGACTTTTGTTGGTGTTGATATGAGAGGAAGAGAGAGAGCTCTTAATTGAGTTTTTACATATAACCGGGCGGTCCCATCATAAAGGCCAGAACCAGCTGAGGCAAAGTTAACTCCAGTCAGGATCTTGCTTCCTCTGGCATCTTGGCTAAGATATGCAGGCGGGTATGAGGTGAAACCAAGGTACTCAGCTGTGCATGAACCAACAAAATAACAGAAAACTCCATCAGACTTAAATGAGAAGAAGAATGAAGGGCTTTGTTCCTGGGGAACTGTTCAATTACCAGTGAAGTCTGTGGCCAGCTTTCCATTGCAGAATCTCCCAGTTGGGACGTGAGTCACAAAGTCTCTTCCATAAGGAGGAAAGTTGGCCTTGATGATTGTGATGAGTTTGTTGTTGTTACCGACATCAACAACAGAGTCCCCAAAGATGATGAGGGAAGGCACAAGGGGATCACCATGAGCCACAGAGAAAACTAAAACTAGGAGCAGAAAGGAAGTAGATGTGATACCAGTTGCAAACTTCATTTTTTTAAAGCTTATTTTATCACGAAAGAGGGAAGTAGAAATTGGTGGTGGAGGTATTGGTTTGAGCACTTACAAGAAAGTTGATGGATGGGAAATGAGGCAGGTGGGGAAGAATTTAAGGGGGGAAATTTGCAGTGAATGTGGTGAAAGGGGCATAATTATCCGCATCATAGTTTCAATAAAGGTGCTTATTTTGTGGGAAGAGAGCATGCTTAGCACAGCTCCTGAGGTCCTACTGTTTGTCCTCTATGTAAAACTGTACTTATTAGGCTAACCAAAAGCGTCAAGCAATTGTTGGCTACATTTGGAGATAACAAAGAATTTAGCAGAAGTTTTTAGACAGACATAGAAGTAGTGAAGGGAGAGGGTATGCCTTTTTCATCATCTCTTATCACATTTTACATGGTTTCTGGCCATTTGTTCTGGATGAACAAAACGATTGAAGAGTGAAAAAGGCCTCTAAGGTTTGAGCTCTTGATGTCTTTTAGCAACAAGTGTGGCCATATGATTATGCGCTTTACCTGTACCACATTCCATTGTTAAAAAGGAATCCAGTGGTGCTTTGCATGTGTTGCATTGCTTGGCCGCCTCTTGTAACTCTATCCATCAAACAAGTTACAAAGAAAGAGTAGCTAAGATAGACTTGGCTCTTAACCAAGTGCACGAGAAGCGAAGAACCATCCAATGACCGATTGTTCACAACTGTTAACAAAGATTTTTCTTAAAAAATATTACTAAATCGATTGAATCTCTTCCTACAGTCAATTAAAATTAGATAAAAACTCATTTCCATGTAATCTAGACAACTTATTTATGGTAGAGAATAATTTGAAATGGGTTCCACACACGTTTTGGGATCCAACATAAGTTTAGAATAGCAGGACCTTAATTTAAAGCACATAATCTCCTAAATCATATTGTTTATAGTCATACAGCTTCTGATTAGAAGTAGAAAATACATTACTTTCCTTGGGATACAATATGTTACAAAACTGATGGTGTGGTAGGCAACAACCATTTGATGGAAGACGGCACAAGTTCCACTCTCTTAGGATAGCGATAACTAATAAATTGCACGAACTCCCTGTTCCCTATTGAGCTAGGACGTCTTCGCTTTTCCCTCCATACTCTTTTAACAAGTCTTCAGGTTTTAGTAGAAACCCAAGGAAACTTTTAGTTGTGCATCAGAAGTTGAAATTGAGGATCATCGGTTACAACAACATAGTCATATCCAAGGCTGTTGGCACGATTTTTGAACGTGTCCATGTCAGTCGGTGCCACTTGGATTCCGACCAAAACATTTGCACCAGTTTCACCCTATTCATGAAGCCCATGAACAATGTATCATCAGTATCCAACTTAATAGTATAATAAAATCTATCAAATATAGGGCATTGATAACCTGCCTGCCCACGGTAGTGGAACAAGCTGATGTTCCATTTAGGACTAAAAGTGTCCAAGAATTTCATCAAAGCTCCAGGCCTTTCTGGGAAAGTAAAACGACAAAGAATTTCATTTGGGACATTCAATCTACCGCCCATCTGCAAGAGATCCAGTGAATAGTAAGGTTCATGTTGAATCATACCTTTAAGTAAAGTCAAATTGAGGGAGACATAACATGCATTTGAGAGAGAAGAAACGGTATCAATTGTAAATGTGGCACAAATATTAACATAATATGCACGAGGATTCCGGTGCTGTTGCTTCAACCAAGCATGCAAAGACGCATAAGGTAGCTGAGGATAAAAAAGATGACCCCTTTTAGTTGGGACACTTTTCTCAATTGTATCTCAGGAAAGAATGACGCAGGGTAGGTGCTAAAAGATACCAAAGTATTGTCCTACATCAGGTAAGCAACAGCTTTCGGCTAAAATTTGCAACTCTTTATAACGTTCAAAGAAACAGAAACAGAAATGAAAATAACGAATCACTGTAACCAAGAAATGCATCCAGTGAAAAAATAGCTGTTAGGAAATTGGTTAAAACAACAATCTTATCTTTTATAATTCAGCAAGTATTTGAAAATGCTTGATGCACATCAAGAAGGACCAAAATACTTACCAAATAACGCAGGTGATCTTTGACCAACTCACTTTCTGTGAGATTGAAAGTTCGTAGTTGGGAAGATTGCAAACGTTGCTGCATTGCGTTAAGTTCAGAAATGGTGTGAAGGCCAACACTGCAAATAACATTAGAAAACAAAATGAAGTGTTATTGACTTTGTACAATTTTTATTAGATTGGAGGCTGAATCAAAATAGCTTAAAAGAAAACAATTTTGAAATCAATGGTAAACAACAAATCATATTATGAAATGCTCAATATTAAAATTATTGGCTAAAGGATCATGATCAATATTAAATTATTAGCTAAATGATCATACAGTACCTATACAGTACCACAGCCTCTTTTTCTGAATTACATCTGTATTTGAACTCGGTGATATTCATACGCCCCACCTGCCATCAAAACAAACATGTTGAGCACATACAACAAGATTATAACTTCTCATCTGGAAAAGCGAATTCAGGTGTAGCAGCATACGAGCTCGCAAAACTGTTTGAAGCTACCCGGCTCTTCCGGCAGAACAGTGGCAAGGACAGCCTCTTGTTTCCTACCAACATTGGCAAGTTCAGTAACAACTCTCAACTTATCGAAGTTCATATTTGCCCCACTAGTTATTGCCACGACATTCTGTCCCTCAAGACCATAATACTTGCAGTATGCTTCAGCACCAGCAAGGGCCAAAGCACCTGCTGGCTCTAAGATGCTTCTCTTCTCCTCAAACATGTCCTGCAATGGAAAAATAGGCTTTCTCAATCATTTGGCTGCTAAGTACTGAATTAAAGGGCACACCATTAGTTCTTTGAGGAAATATCATTCCATCTAAAATTATATTTCAGTATACAAGTAGTGAAGGAAGAGAAAACAAACCAGACTAGGATAACCAAATAAGTAATGCACTCAGTTTCCCTCTTCCCTCTACATCCTCTCTCTGCTACAAATCTCTCAATTTAAAGGTAGTTATTATGCTTCATTGTAATTCAAGTACAACTTCCAAACACAAAACTATCATGATGATGGAGATATGATATAATGTGTGAACTTAATTAGAATTCTCTTCCTTTATTATTTGAAAAGTCTGGATTTTTAACGATAACAAAACATGTTATCTTTAGGCACAAGAATCTATAAGTAAATATTTTCACACAACTCAGAAAATGGTAAACTGTTAGCCATGGACAGAAACCGTTATTGGTTTATCATAGGAGGAAGATGCAGAACGTTGAGGTGGAGAGAGAATGATGAGCTGGCATGCATGTGTTACCGTTCGGGAGAATAAGGGAATGATTGTGTTGGGGGTACGGGTACTCTAGGTGGAGAATATAAGTTAGTTAGCAAATGATGAAGGGGCTATCGATTATTCTTGATTTCAGCTTATTGTACGGCCTTTGGCTGGGAGAGCTATAGCTCTATAGAGACTATCAATATACATTGTCTGTTGTTTCTGGAATTTCCCTATCCTTACTTTATCAAATTGGTGCGGTGAGCGTGGAACCTCATGACCAACACCAGAATGGAGAATAGGTTAGAAGTGGTAGAGAGGAGTCTGGGAGCGATGGAGCAAAGATTAACCGGGCTTGATGGAGAACTAAGTGAGATTAAATCGATGCTCGTTGCTGCGTTGAAAGGAAAAGCAACGGAAGAAGCATTGGGTGGACAGCCGTCGATGACAGAGGGGGGTTCGGCTAATACCCCTGTTCTGGGGAGGTCATCGGCACGGGTAGTGACTCTTGACGATGTGCAGGTAGCAGCCAAACGTATCGAGCTGCCAAACTTCTCCGGCGCAGACCCCATGAGCTGGGTCCGGCGTGCGGAACAGTATTTCTAAGTGCAAGAAACCCCGGAAGAAAAGAAGGTCACGTTGGCTTTGGTGTGCATGGAGGGTCATGCTCTCCACTGGATTAGTTGGCTTCAAGATCGGAAGCCCCTAATGACCTGGGAGGATGTCAAGAAAGAAGTGCTCTCTAGATTCGGAGGTGCGCTGGCGACTAATCCTTTTGAAGCTTTAGCGGCTGTTCGTCAAAATGGGGTGGTGGACGAATTCATCCAGGATTTCGTGGCCAAGGCAGTGCAAGTCAGGGGGTGTTCAGAGGAGTTTTTCATCGGACAGTTTCTGAATGGATTAAAGGAGGAGATTAGGGCACGGATTCGTTCGCATGAGGCTGTCTACCTCTATCGGACAATGAACTTAGCCAGAGAAATCGAACATGAACAGGAGGTTTTGAGCAGGAAGAAGAACGTGCAGTCGTATTCTCATAGAGAGGGCTTCGGCTTAGGAGTGAAAGCTGGGTCAGTAATTGGGGAAAAAGGGCCTCAGACCATCCTTCACGTCACTGATGGAAGGAGGAGTGGATTTGGAGCTGGGGGAAGTCACCCAAATGCTGGGTCGGGCCAATCTGGGAGTTATTGGAAGGGGACCACCGGACCAGCTCAGTCTGGAGGGAGTAGCATTGGGTCAAGTGGCCAAACGGGTTTGGCCTCATCTAGAGGAGTCCGAAGATACTCTCAAAAAGAGTTCCAAGAAATTAGGGCAAAGGGGCTCTGTTATCGTTGCCTCCAACCCTATCACCCTCTCCACCAATGCCAAGGCGCCGCTCTACACACGGTGATCCTGGCCGACGACGATTCGTCGGAGAACAAGGGCGAGGGGACGACGCCGGAGGTGGAACCGCAGGAGTTTCTGAGCGACCAGCAGTTCACGAACCTCGAACTTCCCTATTTCGCTATCGGTGGGTGCGGCAGACACCAGACCATGAAGTTACGAGGATTGATTTGTGGGGTAGCTGTTATTATTATGGTAGACAGTGGGGCAAGCCACTGCTTCATTACCAAGGGAGCAGCGGAGAAGATGGGACTTCTGATTGAACCGACAGTGAGGACTGGAGTGCGGTTGGGAGATGGACGACGAGAGGAAACTCAGGGTGTTTGCCGAAATGTCTCAGTAGAAGTGGGAGGTGCTCAGTTTAAGATCGACTGTTTTGTGTTTCCGTTGGGGGGTGTCGATCTCATTTTGGGAATCTCGTGGCTACAACAGTTGGGGGATGTTAAAGCGAATTGGGGTCGAATGTCCATGGAATTTCAGCTTGATGGGAGGACAATTAAAGTTAAGGGAGATCCTTCTCTGGTTACTACACCAGCAACAGTTCGGTTTTTGCAGAAGTCGAGTCCGACTAGCTGCGGTTTGGTGCTTTGGCAGGCTTCCTTGATAGAGTTGAATTCGGCTGAGGGGGAACGTTCAGAGGAACAAGAGTTAAACCTACAACAGTTACTTCGGAAGTTTGCCAGCCTGTTCAACGAGCCTTCGGGGCTACCGCCACGTCGTGCCATTGACCACAGTATACCATTGCAGCAAGGGGTTACTGCTGTGAGTGTGAAGCCGTATCGCTACGGTCACACACAGAAGGATGAGATAGAACGGCAAGTGTCCGAAATGTTGGCAACTGGGATAATTCAGCCGAGCTTTGGACCATTTTCCAGTCCCGTTCTGCTAGTGAGGAAGAAGGATGGAGGGTGGCGATTCTGTGTTGACTATAGGGAGCTAAACAAGGTAACTATGGCAGATAAATATCCAATTCCAGTGATACAGGAATTATTGGATGAGTTGCATGGTGCTAGGTTCTATTCCAAGGTCGATCTACGATCTGGATATCACCAGATCAGAGTGCGGGCTGAAGATATTCCTAAGACGGCCTTTAGAACTCATTCCGGTCATTACGAGTTCAAGGTAATGCCTTTTGGGCTTAAAAACGCCCCGGCTACGTTTCAAGCGACAATGAACGAACTCTTCAGACCATATTTACGACGGTATGTACTGGTGTTTTTTGATGACATACTCATTTATAGCAAGGATTGGGAAGAGCATATGAGTCACTTGCTGGTTGTTTTGGGGATTTTAAGGGAGCAACAATTTGTTGTAAATGAGAAAAAGAGTCAATTCGGGCAGACCAAGATTGAGTATTTGGGACACATAATCTCAATGGGAGGTGTATCTATGGATCCAGCGAAGGTGGCAAGTATACTAACATGGCCGCAACCTCGAACAGTCAAAGGGGTGAGAGCTTTCCTTGGCTTAACAGGATATTACAGACGGTTTATACAAAACTATGGGTACATAGCGCGTCCATTGACCGAGCTGCTTAAAAAAGAGTCCTCTCAGAAGTTTTCATGGACAGCTGAAGCACAAACAGCCTTTACCACACTTCAGCAAGCTTTAACCACTGCACCCACATTAGCTATGCCTGATTTCCACCAACCTTTTGTTGTGGAATGCGACGCATCCGGAGGAGGGGTAGGAGCAGTTTTAATGCAAGGAGGACGACCGATTGCCTTCTATAGCAAGAGTTTGGCACCACGGAATCTAGCTAAACCAGCGTATGAAAAGGAACTAATGGCACTTGTGATGGCCATCAGACATTGGCGACCATATTTAGTAGGGGGGCAGATTTAGGGTGCGAACTGACCATTGTAGCTTGAAGCATTTACTTCAGCAGCAGATCACGACTCCAGCTCAACAAAATTGGGTGGCAAAGTTGATTGGATATGAGTTTGACATAGAATATAAGCCGGGAATATTGAACAAGGCTGCGGACTCATTGTCAAGACGAGAAGAGGAGGTAGAGTTGTCCGCAATTTCTTTTCCTTGCTGGACTCAATGGACAGATCTGGACAAAGAAATGGCAGCAGATGACAATTATCAGAAGCTCAAAATGCAGATCATTGACTGCCCTGCTGATTTTAAGAAGTACAAGATTGTGAATGGCAGAATATTCTTTAATGGAAAGCTATTCTTACCTGCTAATTCTGCATGGATTCCTAAGCTGCTTCATGAGTATCATTGCACCCCTCAAGGAGGACATTCAGGAGCCTATCGAACATATCGAAGGGTGGCCGCAAATGTTCATTGGGTAGGGATGATGAAACAGATTCAGAAATTTGTGGCTGAATGTACTACATGCCAACGCAACAAATACAACACTCAAGCTCCTGCTGGGTTACTACAGCCATTACCCATTCCAAATCAGGTATGGGAAGATCTATCCATGGATTTCATCACTGGTATGCCTCGTTCTCATGGAATTGATTGTGTGTTAGTAGTAGTGGACCGTTTGAGCAAGTATGGCCACTTTATTGGCCTGCGACATCCTTTCACTGCACGATTAGTGGCTGAAGTGTTCTCTAAGGAGATTGTGAGGCTTCATGGAGTACCACACTCCATTGTTAGTGACAGGGACCCTTTATTTATGAGTAATTTCTGGTTAGAATTCTTCAAAGGATGGGGTACCCAGCTGAAAATGAGCACTGCCTACCATTTGGAGACAGATGGCCAAACGGAAGTCTTAAATAGATGTTTAGAAACATATTTACGATGTTTCTCTTCTGAACAGCCGAAAGCTTGGAGTCAATGGTTGCACTGGGCCGAATATTGGTACAACACCAACTTTCAAGGCGCTACTCAGACAACTCCTTTTGAATTAGTGTACGGTCGGAAACCACCCACTCTTATTCAGTATTTGCCTGGAGAGTTTAAAATTGCAGCAGTGGCAGTTGAACATCAGGACCGGAATGAGATATTGAGGCAGCTACGCTATAATCTGCTTAAAGCACAACAAAAGATGACGAAGCAAGCCAATAAACACCGATGACATGTTGAGTTCCAGGGAGACGATTGGGTTTACTTAAAGATTAGGCCGCACAGACAGACCTCACTTGCGCAGCGAGTGTATCATAAACTCACTCCTCGTTATTACGGGCCATTTAGGGTGCTGCAGAAACTCAGTCCGGTGGTGTATAAATTAGCCTTACCACAGAGCTCAAGAGTCCATCCTATTTTTCACATTTCGCATCTAAAAAAAGCAGCAGGCGACCACCAGGTTTCAGGTGAGCTTCCTTCCAATTTGGTTGCCGACCAGCCAAGTTTTCTTCCAGAGCAGATTCTTCAAGTCAGGTCCTTTGACCCTCCTACCAACCCTTGTCACCAGCTGTTGGTCAAATGGGCTGCCAAAGGACCCGATGAAGCTACCTGGATCAGCTGCTCTGATTTTAGGGGACAATTTCCTGAATCAGACCTTGTGGACAAGGTCTGTTTCCAGAGAGGGAGTATTGTTAGCCATGGACCGAAACCATTATTGGTTTATCACAGGAGGAAGAAGCAGAATGTTGAGGTGGAGAAGAATGATGAGTTGGCAAGTGTTGCATGCATGCTTAGCCGTTAGGGAGAATAAGGGAATTATTATAATGATTCTGTGGGTTGTACGGGTACCTCTAGGGGAAGAATATAAGTTAGTTAGCAATGATGAGAAAAGGATCGATTATTCTTGATTTCAGCTTATTGTACGGCTTTTGACTGGGAGAGCTATAGCTCTATAAAGACTATCAATATACATTGTCTGTTGTTTCTGGAATTTCCCAATCCTTACTCTATCAGAAACACTCCTCTTGATGACTACAGGCTATCGGGCAAATATACCCTAAAACATTAAAATCATTTAATTTTCCATTTTCAGTATATAATTCATTTATAAGCGATAATTGAACGCGCAAAAGTCCAAACAGTTCATTGTGAATCAATGTTTATGTTATTAATGATCGTAGTAGAAAGAACGATAACATTTCAGAGAATAGGAACAGAACAGTTCGTCAATTAGAAAAGATGATTGAGAAATGTTAAAACTGTACAATTCCAGGAGCCATGCAAGTATGCTAGTAATTGTATATACATCAGTGGAAATGACTTTAAAACAGTTGTGGTAATTGTTTAGTCCGGCGGGGTAATATAATTATGTCTCAGCAAGCAGCTCAGGTTTAGTTATTAAAGCGTTTTTGGCAGCGATACTTGTGTGTGAACATTAAGATGAGTGCCTAAGCCAGAAGCCAGTGGCTCTGTTTCCAGAATCCGAGCCCCTGGTAGGCTGATGGAATGTATGAAACCTTGAGTCCCCATCAACAGTTGCATGCTGCAAACGAGATAGATGATCCATCTCCCAAACCTGGAAATGATTCGGCAAAGGATTTTCTGCTTCATGAAGACTCTGGACCGATGAACTTGGAGAAGGGACCACAACGAAGCCTCCATTTTGTTCCTGTGAAGGTGGCAGGGCTGGCAGCACCATATGCAGTCCACTTGGACCATCAAACCTTCTGACACCATACATTAAAGGAGCTGCCATTCCTGTTGAATTGTTTGTTTGTACCCAATGATGGAAAGGATGGGAAATTGACATCCTTTCTTGATTCCAAATACTGCCCACTGGATGACGAGGAACAACCGAAGATACAAATGAGCTTCCAGCTGCTGGACCAGACCTGTAGGAGACAAATGCAGCATTATTAGCATCATACGTTGTGGAGGCCGTTCAATTGGAATTTTCCATCTGCTGAAGCAAGTACTCTTGGATCAGGAGTGACAACTAGCAGACAGCACATATTATTTCATCCTTGCCAACGAAAGAACGGAGACTGGAGACTAACTCCCTAGATCCTCATAAATGTCCAAATAAAGGTAGAAAAGAAACAGTGAGCTTATTATTGCATATTGCTTACCCATTACCAAAAAGAGTTGGATGTGGAAAAGACGTGGGCCTTGTTCCAGTGTCAGAATCAACATTAGATGATCCCAATGTAAAAGGAGGAAGAGAAGCTGGATCTGTGATACTTATATGGCTATTGGGCACAGGGAAGGAAGGGGAATGAAGGCCCCAACTATGATATTGAATATTAGTGGCAGGAAAAGGGTGGGCATTGAAGACCTCATTTCTTCCAGATAAGCCAATCGAGTGGTGGTTGTTCATATCATCTACACCTTCAGTAGATCTTGAAGAGGCGGGTGAAATTGGCCCAACATATGCAATGTATGAATTAGCCACCGAAGCTGCAGCTGATAGTTCAGTATACAGGGAATGATATCCCCTTGAGTCATGATCTACATTGAGAACGACTATTTTACTAGAATCCTTAAGGCACGATAATTTTTCATTACAAATTTGTCTAACAGTATACTTACAGGTGGTTGAAGGAGGTTCCCCTTCCCTGAAATGCATAAAAAACCAATTCCATCAATATTAATTTCTAACATATATCATTATGCCAGGAATTGCACAAAAGCTCTCCAGCATTTTGCTTCTAACATCTTAAATTAGAGCCAGAGTCAATTAACAAAAAGAAAATGCATCTTTTATAATAACAAATGGAGCAGGAACAGATAGTAACAATTGTAAATAATTGCTCTGTTGCTTTTATTGACACTGTTGACTCTTTCTCTCTCGTCCAACACATAATCAAAGCACTACCACACACTATAAATAACTTCAATTACTGTTCCACGCAGAAGGCAAAGTTTATCTATTAAACAAATCATGAATCATGTGAAAGATGAATTAAGATGATAAAAACCAAGGCAGTTGAGAGAGGATAGAGAGAGGCAGGAGCAAGTAACAGTAACACTGATAAAACCAGCTTCTCGATCCACTGTAGCTATCACTCTGTTCTCATTAGTAGTTGTAATGGTGTATGCTTATGTTAAGCAACAGAGAACACTCCCATGGTTGGAATGTGCATTGCAGATTGTGGCCTAATTCCTATTATTAACTTTTAAGCTACTTGTCTTCCTTGATTCAAGGAAATTAAACAAATGACCTTCATGAGTTTTTCGAAGTTGTTCAAGTACAATATATGAGATAATTGAGAACAATTATAAGTGAACATTGCCCCTACAATTAGAGGGAATCAGTAAATCCCTTATATGAGTGAAGCAACAAATAGTTACTTACATGCCAAATATATAGTATAGCTTACATAATGATTCTATGGAGAAAACATTACATGAAAAGCTGGGGCACCACAATTTAAAATCTATATAACAATGCAATGGAGTCCAAATGCAAAAGATGATACCACAGAAATTGAAGCATGCTAGCAGGCAGTCCATCTGTTAGTATGGAAGATTTGAATTTCAGCATTAATCAAGAAGAAATAAAATAAGAAAAAAAGGAAGATAGTTTGCTTACTCAAATGATGAGCCAAGTTGTGCCAATTCACCAAATGGACACCAATGAACACGAAATGGCTGAAAGGAGAATAAGGAAAATGCAGTTAGGTAATTTTGATTATATATTCATCATACTTAAGTGATTGGATAGCTGTTAATCCCCTTTCGTGTGGCTGTCCTTTCTTGAGTGCAATAGAAATGTCTCCAACCAAGTTTCTGCCATCTTCTCTCAAAAAGTAGTTTACGTTAAACTATTTCTTTTCTTTTAATATCGATTGTCTTTTAAAGTGTTGACAAGTTTGAAACTAACCCAACCAAACTTAACGCTTTCAATATGAGCTACTTCGTGAACCAAATAAAGATAAGGTCTTTTCATGAAAAACAACTTCCAAAAGTAAAATTCTCAACTACAGACACAAAACTATCATTTTAGGCAAGACCAAAAGTATGATGGTTCTCACCCCCATCTACCATCACAATTATTGGGGACAACAACTTCGTGCCAACTTAGCTGCCTAACAATAGCAATTGGGGTTCTCATCTTCCCTTTTACACTTGATGTATTGACAAACTTGGCAGGTACTTGTAAATGACATTATTCAACTCATTTAACCGCTATTGAATATCTATTTTGGTAGGTGGAATTTTTATTCAATCATGGAAAGATTGTGAAAGTATGTAATTGAAGGTAAATCCTGACAACTGCCCTGGCCCAAAACAACAAAGAACAGTAAATTGAGGACTTAATCATTGGTCAAGTGGCCTATAATGGATTAGCATATAGAATTTCAGAACATACTATAAGTACCAGAGTATTCTTTAAATTCCATCAAAGATACTAATATGCCCCACACAGATAAAATTTTAAGGGATCCATTCATCTAATCTTCAAATGTTTCCAAAGTCTATAACATAGCACACTTCTGGTGTCACAGGTAAAGATGCATGAAGACATGATATATGAAACAATTACCCTGAACAATAAGCATGTTAGCATTTCACCTATGGCCATGCAAACATCACAGAAAAAGGTAAACATGTTGCGATAAATAGCAGAAGCTGAATGGCATCTGCTTTGCAAATGGAACTAGAAAACACCTGAGAATAAGATGGAGTTTACCATTTCAGAGTAGCTTAAATCATAGAAGTCATCATCAGAAATCCAATCATCCATGTTGAACTCATTGGATGAACGAGCAGAGCCATTTGCATACAACCATTGACCTCTCTCAACTGTTCGGCAATTTGGACATTGCATTGCACCCTTCATATTGAAGGCTGATCCAATGCAATCTGCAATGAAGAGGACTATAGGGAATCAAATATTCATCGAAATTACCCAATTTGTTGTTTGTCTTCTATGTTCAGTACTTGAGCATCAATGCGTAAACCTTTCAGTTATTGCAAGTATCTCCAAATTGAATTAGGAATGTTCTCAAGACAAGCTAACAGAAGGACCAAAAACCCAAGGACTCAAATACATAAAATACACCAGCAGGCTACTAGATGAAACAAATAAAATGCAACTGATGGTGTTATAAGGTCAAAAGCATGCAAATCAGCCTGACTCAACACCTGAGTATCCTTCGTCCCATTCTGTAGAAGAATACTAAATCAACCTACGCCAAACTATGTTCTGTTTATGTATGCTATGAACATTATATGCCGAGGCCGTTTGGAATGCAAGTAGTAGAACTTAACAATAAAGGAAGGTCAAATTAGTGTGCATTTGATGCTTACAGCAGTATTAATAGGAACTAAAATCAACTAAAAATGCATTTCTCTAACTACTAGATAGAGGATAGGCAGACTTTCCTTATGTTTATAAGTTGGTACTAGTAGTAGATTAGTCCAACTTAATTGCTATCGATAAGTTATCTATCTAGTTAAAGTTTAATTTCAATTAGCAGCAGCCAAAACAGGCTTCATATTTATTTTAGCTTATGACTTTTGAAAGAGACCGTTGATTATATAAATTTTAAAATACAAAGAGTGAAGTTTTATTTTCTATAAAAGTGATTCTTAGATTAAAAGTGAATACTAAAGATCTAACTGACTCCTAAACCTATCCCTTTGTTTCAATTCCTTATTTATAAATTTCCGCCCTAAAATTCTATACTCCAGCACAGATAAGAACTTCAAGCAGCCGTAGAATTACGACTACACAAGGTTTTAACAAATCCTTGGTATGTCCTTCTGTCCGTCCGACATCACTAATACAACCGAGCAACCAGCTAAACATATACAGTTAAAAGACGACAAGATTGAAAAATTAAAGGTCATTGCTTTCAGCCATCCAAATTCGGACTGCAGATACTTCAAAGACATCCATAGAAAAGGTCTTGCTTGTGTTGATAGTCTTCATAACTTTCTCTGATATTCAAAATTTCCGTCTTCCGACATAACAGTCATATGAAGACAAACGTCCCAATCGAGTAATTTCGTCTTCTTTCTCTTCGTTTGGGAAACTCAATAGCCAAATTCAACTACTGAACCATATAAGAAACTGGTTGACAGGGTCAACGCAAACAATCCAAGGTCAAGCTACCATTTTTCCATTTCCCATTTTCAACACCATATGGAAAAGCCGAAAGAAAAGGACACAAACACCAAAAAGATTTGGAGACCAAAAAATATATATATACCCAGATGAAATTCGTGACCGCATTGGAGCTTGGCCCTGGATCTACCCCCATTGTCATACACCAACTCAAGGCAAATCGTGCAAGAAACCCCAGTAGAGGGAGGGTCGTGTCTATGATCACCACCGTCAGAGCGATAACGACGATCACCGCCGTCCATTGCGTCACGTTGTTGCCGTCGAAGATGCTGATGATGATCAACGGTGGCTTTTGCAGAGTCCGGCATTCCCTCCTCCGTCCAGCCTCCGCCAATCAAAACCCGCGGATTAGGAAGTTGCAATAAAAGGACAAATCTCAATAACTCTGTCTTCTCCTCTCTCTCATTTGTTGATCTTGTACTTATATTTATTATATATCTTTATGTGTGTGTGTGTTTCTAAGTTGGGGCTGGGCAGATGTATTTATGCTTGGACCTGTCGTGGACTGTCTTCGAGAATAAAATATAAGTACACATATTTAATGAATATTCCTAAGTATTGTATAACCTTTTAAAAATAATTATCGAAAGTCAAAACTCTTGACTCTTTCATTACTGAAAGGGTTTAATTTCTGACATGTCAAGTTAATAGTTGTTTTACAAAAATATTTTATTTTATTAATTATATTTAAAATTTACGAAACTAATTTAAATTTTGTCATAATTAAGTTAATATACCCAAAATTTTAATTTCTATTTCAAAAATTTTGTCGATACGATGATTCGACTCAACTATTAAACTCGATCTTGAGTAACTAAATATGATCCAACCGACAACTTCTTATAATTATTTAAATTATTAATTTGAGTCAAATTTTATTAGTTTATATATATTGAGTTTAAGAGCTAAATTGGATTGTTAAATGAGTAATATTTTATTAGTTAATGTGTATATTTCATACCTTGGATGTTTCAATGTTTTTTTTTTACGAAAGTCTAAAACAAGTATTTTTTGAAAAATTAAAAACTATAAAAATTTTGATAACTTCAAAGATTAAGAATTTTTTTCAAGTTAGTTAAACTCCAGTAAAAGCTATTTGTCTTTTACCCTTTTTTCTTTTTCTTGTAAGAACACATTAAAATGACTCTTTAACCATCAAAATTGCAAGTGGGGTACCCTTTCCAAATTAGTAAATATCCGATTAATATTGATTACAAAACAAAAATACAAGTTTTTGTTTGATTAATAAAACCAATTTCACTTTTCCCTTCATTTTATTATTGTTTATGTTGAAAAATCAGGGCCAGACCTAATCTCACGTGCTGCAAAATAATAACAATTTTTTTCGTTTTTATTTTATAAAAGTCAGTATCACATAAATTATATAAAATGATCAATACATAAATCATAATAAAGTATAAATTATAATTCATACCTTATTCCAAAGCTTGATCATTTTATTTGTCATTTTTTCAAATCATTTCCACTTATCTTAATCACCGTAATAGCACAATTATTTAACCTCTAACGATATCTGCAAAACGAGTTAAGAGAACTATTCAACTGTTACACAAAGAGTTAAACAAAGACTGCTACCTTTCTTAGAGCTTGCGCCTATTTATAATAGATTTTGTACATTTTAGTAATTTAATTGAAATTAAATTTTAATTTCAATTAACTTTAATTACAATTACAATTAATTCTAATTAAATACTAATTTTATCCAAATAAGATTCAATATC
Source organism: Erythroxylum fimbriatum (assembly GCA_026770325.2). Taxonomy (NCBI): domain Eukaryota; kingdom Viridiplantae; phylum Streptophyta; class Magnoliopsida; order Malpighiales; family Erythroxylaceae; genus Erythroxylum; species Erythroxylum fimbriatum. The sequence continues at coordinate 2,095,584 of JANZLH020000061.1, forward strand.
TCATATTGATCCTTATTTATCAAATATCTTATATTTAATCATAAAATTTTTCAAACTTTACAATCAAGTCCAACTTCATTAAAGTATATTTTCTCTCTTCAACTCGTTCTCGTACATGATTTTTTCTTATGATTCAATCATTTGTTCATAAAATATTTCGATTAGATATAAAACATGAGACTAAAGTCTACTCTATTTGAGTCCAATCGTGTTGATTTTTCACCATTAATAATTAATTCAATTAATGACATGTGAAAACTATTTTCAAGTTATCATTTTACCTTAGCCAAGGATTTCTCAAATCAATGATCGAGAATGATGGAACATTCTCCCTAATCGCTTTAGTGTGATGAATCTTGTATTGATTGATCAACTACTTCCATATAGTTCATGCTATATTTAATGATTATCGACTTAACTACCTTGATTATAATAGGTCATAAGTAGTATCAAAACATATCAATTCTTACATGAGATAACTTTGGAGATCTCAAGTCAAAGGATCATTTACATAATCTTCACAATGAGAATTTTTATAGGCATATAAGTAATGTTCCAAATGGATTTCCATATGATGTTAGTTTGATGAATTTGTTCTTCATTAAACACTCACACATTTATTTATGTATCTTTATACTTTAGTCTATGAGATTAACTACTTCCTTTGTAAGGAAAAACATAATGTGTGATAATATTTTTATGTTAACAATAACTAAGAAAAATTTTAAAATAATACATAAATGCAATATGAATCTCATCAGAATTTTGCAATTTATATTTGCCCTCTTATAGACTTTACCTATACATCTAAATATATATAAGATAAAGAATGTCTTTAAATAATTATGTAACAAAACTACAATCAACGGATTGGCTATAAGGCATAAATCAATAATCTCCCACTTACACTAAGCCACTCATTTAAGTATCTTCTACTATATCCCCATATGAAGATCATGATACTGCTGGGACAATGGTTTAGTAAGAGAAGTTTACAAGATTATATATAGTAAGCACTTGCTTAAATATTACAACTTTCATCTTATTTATTAGAGAAACTGCCTAAATACATACTTTGATCTTTGATGAGATTTTAGCTCCTTTCGTATGCTCAATAGCTCTAATGTTCTACAATACATTATTGTTTACAAAATGAATGGAACTATACCAAGTTTATTAAAGAACTTCTTAATCCAATTAATCATTTCCACTAAATAAAAATTATATTATGGGTTAATTAGCAATCAATGCTATACTGTAACCTTTTTATCTCAAAATAATATTGTTCTACATAAAATAGAACTTAATAATGATTTACTTCTAAATTTAATATCCATATAATCTTAAACTCAAAACGTCGACTCATATATAGAATAATAGATATCTTTAATACTTCATAAGTATCAGATATGTCAAATATTAAACATCTTTAGTACATTATTTACGTACTTGGAGTAGAATACGTAAGCAACTTCCAGATTTATCTCTATACATATAATTCTCATAATTGAGTTATTACATTTTCACATCCAATATGAACCGTTTATGGATAATTATATTTTCAACAATTGAAAAAACCAATTTTATTCTCTATAAGCAATATGTCTCTATATACTTCTAGTGAAGAGGACAACTATACTTTTATTAGCCTTCTTGTAGATATGATAAATTCGCATTCATCTATAAAACAAACTCTTTGAATTTATCATGAAAATGAATGTTTTAACATCTCATTACCTTTCAATTATACGTCAAATGTATCAAAAAGGCATTAGTTTCAATTTGTTGTATTGTTATGATATTGAAACTTCTCAAATTTTATGTTACTTCCACTATTTATCTTGAGAACCATTCTTCTAAAAGTATACTCTAAAACAAAAAAATGTGTTCAATGTGTTTGTAAGATTATATCCAACATTTTGGATATCTCACAACCTTTTATTATCCAATTTAGTTCTCAAATTAGTGGATAATATATGCTTTAACTATGCATCACATCCCCAAATCATTAACTTTGACTCTTTTAAAGTTTTACCATTTCATATTTTATATGAATTCTTACTAATTGATTTAATTAGAAATATTGAAGTTAAAGTTATATTACTAGGCATAGATACATCAAGAATTAAATAATACATCAATAAAATATCTCATATTATATATTCCTCTTTACATAAATCTATCATCATCATCATCACATCCAGTCTGAAGTCCCACAATAAAGCGGGGTCTGATAGTACGCAGCCTTACCCCTACATTGTAGAAAGGTTGTTTCCTTTAGACCTACATGCAGAATGTACAAAGGTAGTGGATGCTGAATAAAGGAGTAAATAAAAAATACGCGGGACACTCTACCACAGTCAGTAAATCCATCATTTTCAAATGCAGAATGTACAAAAGGGGATGATGCTGAATAAAGGAGTAAATAAATTAATACTCTTGGCACTCAACCATAATCAGTAAATAAAATTTCAAACAATAAATAAGGAAAATACCTGAATGAGACCAAATATGCTAGTACCTTACACACTGTAAAGACCGGCTTCTCTTATCGCTTATTACGCTAGAGGTCTTCACTGAGAGACCCTGCGGTTTTGACCATCCTACGATTTTAGAGTGAAATTTTTTTACATCTATGAGTAGTAAATTTTTGGCTAAAGTTGTCGGCCTACAGCTTGGATTTTAGGGGTTAGGTGCGAGGACTTTAAAGGGTGTCATTTACTCTGATCCACTCACGCCAGACCTTCCTATATTACATAAATATATATTATTATGAAATTTAGTTGTGGAGGTATCTACTCAAGAATATCATCTCCTATAGACAACCAAAAATTTTATATCTCACCACATTGATCTTATCGAAGTGCTTTAGCATATTCAATTTTCAATTTATACTTAGATTTAAACAATCTAAACTTTCCAAAATTTTGAATCAACACTTCATTTAATAAGTATGAGTACAAAAATAATAATCAAGTAAAAATCCTACTAAACGCGGGGTCTAAGGAGGTCCAATGTATGCAGCCTTAGAGAGGTTATTTTCGAATGAACCACAAGAATATTTTATGAAAAATATTCTGACAATTAAAAAATATTCTGAGAGTGAATAACAAAAAAAAATTGACAGTAAATAACAATATATGAAAGCTTAAATTAATTGACATTGAATGGGCCCTTATACTAAAAATTTCCATATCGTTTTGAAATGATAAATGTCCACTAACTTACATAAGTTGTAATCAAAGCACTCATTGTTGGGACTGCTGGATTCAATTTACAAGGTTTAATCTCCTCATATACCTCCAGTGCCTTCTACCAATTCTTGGGATGATTAATATAATGAAATAAAAATATCATCCTTTTATGAATTGTTATCATCCAACACATCTATCATTTCATTAAAAGTTGATTTGGTTGTTTTTCAACTCAATAAGTTTTACAAGTTGGATGCGATTCATAATTAAAAAGATACATATATCCTTATATATAACTTTATGATTCTCATTATGTTGATTTAGCCAACATGGCATAAAAGGATAATGTCCATTATCCAACCTCGCATTCTTGCCATTTATGTTAAGCACAAGTCTCATTTCATCTAACACATATATACTATTTGAATAAATTTAGATCAACTACTTTTACTTAACAATCTAGAATATCATGCCTTAAAAATTGTAGTAACATTGAATTCACATTTAGTATCATATATTCATAAGCATGAACTATAAATACATATGATCTTTATCATATCACACATTGAAGCGAAAAACCATGCAATCATTTTTATTCAAATGACATTTATTATCATTTTATAGCAAATGCCTTCAATTGTAGTCCACATTTATACTTTTATAGAGTAAATTGAATGAAATAATTTCATTAAGGTTTATACCTTTCAGCTATACTTCATGCAATCTTTTGTATCTTACTATCATTGTGTTGACATAAATCTTAAGTGTTGTCATCAAAGTTGATAAGACAATAACTAACTCAAAATATCAATACATTTTGTCATCCATATTATTTTGACATATCTTGAAAGCTTTACTACCGAATCCTTAACATGGATTAATAACAAAATTGTATAATGGTCGTGTTGGACCCCAACCCTGTTTTGTTTATTTTTGAGGCATGATTTTTAACTTTGTGGATTTGTTAGAATTGTTAATTAGAATTTTAATTATGTTTAGGTTGGAATTTAATTCAAATTGATTAAGGGATTAAATTATGGCCTAAAGTAGGATTTAATTGGACCAAGTAGTTAGTTGGGTTGAGAGGGTTATTGGGCTTAAAGCCTTATAAGTATAGATAAATTGAGAGAAAAAGGAAGAAAATCAAAAGAGAAGAAGAAGAGGGAGAGTGCCGTCGGTTTTGGAGAAGAGAAGAGAAATTTTAGGGTTTTGAAGATTTGACGAATTTGGAGCTTTCCGAGTAAGTATTTCAGTTTCCTTGTATTAGATTTGTT
>JANZLH020000061.1:2100151-2112986 GCA_026770325.2 Erythroxylum fimbriatum
ATTATTAAATGGTTTCGTTTATAGCTTTAATGTGCATGAATGAATGGTAAGTGAGATACGTTGCTTCCGCAATTTTAAATCTCTCGGGATTTAGGGCCCAATGGTCCTCGATTGTGATACCGTTCCGGATAGTTGGGCTCCGGGGTCGGGTCCCAACAGGTCGTATAACTTTTCTATATGATTTTAAGAACTTTTCTTAAACTTGACCTATATCCAAAAAGCTAAGTTCACTAACTTAGTATCAACTATTCTAAACAAAGGTAATTTCTACTTAGAACAAAATATACATGTAAGAAAAGCAAGTATTCGTTATACTTTATGACTTCTAAATAAGATCAAGATTTTAATAATGTATTTGATTACTCATATTATTTTATTCGAAATAATAACCCTCAATATTATTTGGAAAGATTACTTTAATCTTTTTAATGGGCTAGGATCTCATTCAAATTTAGTTGACTTTGACTCAACAAACCAACTAAACTTAAATTAGGCAGATAACATCCTTATCAATCACATCTCATCTGACCCCTAGATTCATTAGTTGGCAAATCTTATCAAAATTTATCTTATTTCTAACCTTGCCTTTAAATTTATATGATCATAAGTCACTCATCTAAATTATATAATTAAGTAGGACTCATTGATTTAAAATAAAAATATTCCAGTTAGGTAGGCTTTGAGTCACTCAACAAACCTTACAATAAGCATAACTCTAGTTTTATACTTAAATAATGGAAGGCAAAATCACATTTTCAAAGTGTACTTACTATTTTGACTAGATATTTAATTTTGTTCAACTCATCAAACATAAAATTGCATGTAAAATATCATATATCCAAAGCATACCATTAACATACATCCATCATATATATATATATATATATATATCAAACATATAAATAAAGCACACAATTTATCATGACAATATAATCAAATTATATTCATGAAATATCAAGTTTCACTTTATTCTAATTGTTGATATCTATAATCTAAAATAATATTTCCAAGTCGTTAGATAATTAAATTAGATTCAACTCATTGATTCCAAAAGGAATTAATTTCCTATTCTAAATAAAAATTAAAATTGATTTGAAAACATTTTTTAAATACAGTTGAAAATTATTTTTAATTATCTTGACTCCTTTAACAAAATTTAATTGAAAAAATTTCAATAAATTATTTTTCTTACTTATTATAATTTAGAAAACTCCTTTTTCAAAATTCAACAAGTAAGAAATTCTAATCCAATTAGAAAACTATTTCCAATCTAATTAGAAATTATTTTTCCTTAATTAGAAAACTATTTTCTAATATTAAAAATGAAACCACTTTTAAAATTTAAAAAATCTTTAATTTTAATTAATAAAATTATTTATATTATTTTTAGATTGATGTCTTAATTAATTAGAAAATATTTGCTTAATAAATAAGAAAATAATTTCTAAAATATTAAAGAAATCTTTGTTTTTCTAATTAATAAATGAAAATACTATTCAAAACTTAAACAAGGGAAATACCTTTTTTAATAAATCAAGAAACTTATTAATCATAAATAAAGAAACTATTTTTAAATAAATAGAACAATAATTCTCTAAACAAAAATAAATTTAAATTATCTAAATCAAATTGAAATAAATTTAGGATTAAATAAAATGAAACTCATTTAATTTATCTTTAATTCTCTAATTAAACAAGTTATATCTATAGATCAGGATTGACGTCCAACAATGTATCATAACTACTTAAATATTTAGTAACGTTAAAGTGAGTTTGACTAACCTTTTTATGTATGATTTTTTTTGTATAATTCAATCCTTCCATCATGTTATGTTCCAATTAGACATAGGTATGAAATTAATGCCTACTATATTTGAGTCCAAATATATTAATTTCACCATTAGTAATTGATTCAATTAATAACAAGTGAAAACTACTTTCAAAGCATCATTATACCTTAGAAAAGGAACTTTCAAATTAATACTAGTCAAGAACAAATGTACCATTCTTTCTAATTACTTTAGGGTGATAATGTATTACTTACTCAACTACCTCTATATAGTTTATGTTATATCCAATGATTATCGACTAAGCTACTCTTAACTAGAGTAAGTCATAATAAGTATCAAAATATAACAATCCTTATATGTGATAACTTTAGAGATTTTAAGCAAATGATCACTTATACAATCACTACAATGAGAATTTTCACAGCCATATAAGTAATGTTTTAAATGGATTTTTTTTATGTGGAATCAGTTTAGTGAACTTATTTTCTAATAAGCAATCATAAATTTATTTAAGTAACTTCATACTTTAGTCTATGAGATCGACTACTTAGTTCATAAACAAAAAAACATAATATTTGCTATTTTTTTATGTTCTATTAATGCCCATCTTATTAAAATAATGATTAGAAATAGTTTAGGAATACTATATAAATGCAACATGAATATCACAATTATAATCTCATCATAATTTCATTTATAATGTATATATATCCCATGAATTTTACAGTTCAATTAAATAATTATGTTATTAAACTACAACTAACCAATTGGTTATAAGGCATAAACCAATAATTTGATCATATGTTTTATTTTTTAAAAGTATGCGTGATGAGTAAAAATCAAAGTTTTGATTGTCGTATCATACTAACCAAAACTAATCATATTCATTAGAAAGTGAAACAAAATTATTTTGTATCATATCAAAATTTCATATTGGATTGTAACAAAATTTTTTAAGTTGTACTATTTGATACACCAAAATACTGAAAAATACAAGGTTAAGTTGAAAAGATAATATATTTATGCATGATAAGGCCCTAAAGCATAAAAATAACTAAGTAGGAGGAGCAGAGTCTCGTTGATGGAACTGTACACATGTATTGGTTGGACCATGCCCAAATTAATTTGAAACTAGTCCCCTCAAATAAGTGTCATGTTGGTAACTATGTAATGTCCTTCAACTGAATCATTTCTTTGTATTGGAATCCAGCATCTACAGTTATAGTTGACAGCTTAACAATGTTTTCTGGAGAATCAGGACGCATTTCCAAGTTACTTTGCACATTCACTGTCGTTTGTTATCGCATGTCAGAGGCCGAGCAATTTGTATATTTGCATGTTGATGGTGTTTCAACATCTGTATGAAATGGAATTGGTTCCCAGGCACCTGTCGGACACAAATGAAGTAATGTCTTTTACTTCAACCTTGGAAAGCAGATGAATTGTTTCCTTCCTGGGCCCTGCTAAAAATTTGAATCCACCCAAATGGTCTTCCTGAAAACTGAAAATGCAACTTGAATAGAGAGCAAGGCATCCTCTGAGGGGAAGTCAAGTCAACCCCTTAAGGTTTGCGTTTATAAATACATGCTATTATAGATATACATGCAATCCGGTCATAAACACCGATTTTTGACTGACATTTTAAGACAACATTCTTGTTCACAATACGCTGTTATATTACATATGCTTCTGTTCTGATCTTAGTGCTTGATCTTGGGCCTCTTCACAATCATCACACTGCAGTGAGCATGATGAGCACAGTAGTCACTCACACTACCAAGAACCGCCCTGCAAGAACAAAGATTTCTTGTTAGAAAAAATTCTCAGAAATTTTTTTGACATGCAGCAGTAGACTCGGGTAAACCCAGTAGGGTTTCACTATAATCCCAATAGGTTTCACCACTTTGAACAGTGATTTGTGAATATAAAATACAATTACATCATAAGCGAAGAAGTGTATAGTTCCTTTCTTTCAAAGGATGTTGTAAATATGAAATCCCACAGCACCTAAAGGTCTACTAATATAATGTCTACACAAAATATTTGGCCAACGTTACACATAGAACATCTCTGCCAGCATCCTCGTATTACCATTCATATAGGCTTGAAGCTACGGAAGTTCACTAGCTAAAGTACCAAACAGTAAGCAAATTAGAAGACTGCCATAGATTATCAAAATCTGCATCCTGTACTAAAGAAAACAGAGGTTAGGTGGATCGATATCATCAGCATTCTTCCCCTCATAAATCGTTTTATCTTCCTCAATAAACTTGGAAAGATTTATTTCTTAGGCTGTCAGGATAGTTTAAGTCACTAAATGTCTGATAAGTGAGTGTTTTATCTCAGTTCTCAAGCTCCATTAGAAATAGGAAGTTTTCTTCATTGGTAGATAATACGACTGGGGAAGTGCTAATATAGGTTTTGGTAGGTTAAACAAGGAGACTAATAGGCTTAAGCTACATCTGTTGGTCCCGTCTGCTTTGAGAGTGTATTTCCTGCCCTTGTGAATCACAAATGGGCTGTTTTGGATTTGTTGATTCTCTTTGTCAAGTTCAAAGACTATCAAAGGGAATTCGAGATTATAACCTTCAGCTCCATATCATTGAGATCAATCAATTAGATTGAAAAAACAAAGAAACAGAAAAACTGATAACTTGACGGGGAGATTATAGCCTTTAAATGGTCACAGGATAAGGTACCTCTTGATAGCGCCATAACCATGGCTACCCACAACCAGCACCGAAGCATGATGTCTCTCCACGACTTCACAGAGGACATTCCTGGGATCACCCTCCACGACTTCCACAGTCACATCATTCACCTGTTAAGATACTGAATAGTTGAGCAATTATTCCAAATCATGCAATTTTGCCTAATCACAGATAAAATCCATTGTCATATGTCACACATTGTTAATCAGTAAACAACGTCTTTTAGACATAGCTTTAATGAGCGTATTATGGGATTTAACGTCGTAGACATAACAACAAAATTGATGAGCAATCATGAGCACAAAGTCTTGGAATAAGGTCTAAATTTGTCCACATTAGATCTTCTCATTCCATTTTTACCAATTAAAACTCAAGTTTTACGTGTTTGGTCAAACCAATTCAATTTTGATATCCCAATTAACATGATAAATGAATACAATTAACTACCTCTATGATATACAAATCAAATGATAAAATTAAGTCTACCAATAACTATAATTAGAATTTTAAGCATCAAAATGAGCGATTAAAACGGGTACCGATTTACTGGTGCACACAGCCTTCGCATTTTCAACAACTCTAGCCGCTATCTTCTTCAAATCCGCATCCACAAATACTAAAACCTCAGCCGCCCCTAAATTATATACCGTTTATAATTAAAACCCAAAGCAAAACGAAACAAAAAACACAAATTACTAATTCTAATTTCTAAACCAAGCGCACACAAGTTGGGGGAGTTAGCAAACCAGGTCCTGCGAGACCGACAGCAGAGGAAGGCGTAGGTTTGGCGTGAACTATGACGATCCTGAAAGGAGAATTGGCACCAAAAGGAACGAAAAACTTTTCCAATATCCACTCCAGAGCGTAGCCGCTGTGCTCGCTATCGTCTATCCCAACCACCATCACTTGCTTCTCCATCGCCTTAGATTTCTCTCTACCACAGCACTAGGCTCTCTCTGTGTTTCAAGTCTAGAAGTTGCGGGATAAAAGTATCTGACTTAGCGTGTCCGAACAGCACAGAACATGACAGAAGGAACTAGAGACAATGATAGGTTCTCTATCACCTCGCGAATCAAATGCTCAGCTGGCGACTGCCGGCCGCTGCCGCCTGGCATTGGTACTTCGCCGCTATTTTGCACGTGCATTTATTTATTCTTTTGGGCTCATTCGATAATGGACATCGCCCATTTTTGGACCATTCCCACGCTGAGGCCTGTTTTAATCAACTAAAGATTTCAGATAATTGAACCGGTCAACAACTAAGCCGGCGGGACTAATTCCAAGTAAGTTGATTGGGGGCAATACATACTACGCATTCAAATGTAGTTTAATTGGTTGATCAAACGAACACAACATACTTCAATATATTATTAGCAATTTCATTGCACTTGATTGCTCGACAAATCATGGTGGATCGTCCACTAATGAACTTGTCACCTTTAAAAAGAAATTCCAAAGATTGGCGAGAATGTACTTCTTTTCTCCCTCCTCTCATCTGATTGTGTACTATGAGTAATGGCTCCAGTGCTCAACCACCCAGTTTCATATATTATAGGGTCAAAATGTAGTAACGCTTACTGTATCCATGTTGATAACAAAGGTGCATGAACTCACGGTTTACATCACCCAACACTCAAATACGACTATTTATCCAAAAAAAAAAAAACACTCAAATACGACTGTTCATGACGTCTGAATGCAATTAGGAATTGAGATATAGTGCAAATTGGTGGTTACTTAAAATATGACATTCAGATAGGTGTCTATCCAATTCAATAAATAATAAGAAAATGTACCACAAAAGTTGGGGATATTCAAAATAAAATTAGAGATTTTGCAATAGCAGTCCAGATTTCAAGTTTGGGCACCGGATACACAACCACTGTTGAATGACAATAACATTTGGGATTGCTCATTCCTTCAAGTTCCTCTCATTTGATTGGATTTATAAAAAAAAACATGGATCATAGTGTTACAGGTCTTATGAAAAAATCAACCTCAAAAGCTAGCTTGAAGGGTGAGAGAGCTCATAAATTTATAAATCTCACATCAGTCTCTTTTATTACCAATGTGGGACAATTAGATTGTAACATTCCACCACACTTCGCAGCCCAGGCACCGGCAGGTTGGCTATGCTCTGTACTTTTTATAGCTTCGAGTGAACACTGCTTTATCGGCGTCACCACGCATGTACCCACGGGCTGGTTGTGCGCTATACCTTTTCTAGCCCCGAGCGAACATTGCAATGTCAGCGTCACCACCCGTGGGCGTGACACGAGGACTTAAAGGAGTGGTGTTAACTCTGATACCAATTGTTATAAGTCTTATGGAAGAACCAATCCCAAAAACTAGCTTGAAGGATAAAAGAGCCGATAAGCCTATAATCTTCATATCAACCTCTTTTATTACTAACGTGAGATAATTAAATAGTAACATCTATTCAGAGTTTTATCCAAAGTTTATCTCTAATTGGAGGCTGGTTTCTCTCAAATCAAACCACCCTCAAATTCTTTACTCCGCCAAAATCTATCAAGTCTGTAGCATTCCTATCAAGATAGGTAAGCACAAGAACTTGAATGCTAAACGTGATACTACTTCTTCTACAGGACTTATTACAAGGTCTACAAAGCTAATACCTAACATTGTGGTACCAAAGCTAGCTATGGAAGACCAACAAATCAGTAGGCTTAAGGCTGACATTGGCTCTTTGAGCAACATAGGTGAGAAATTGTTCCAGGAGATGCAAGACATGTTTCCTGCCATGAATGTTCGTCTTGACCAGCTTATGTCTACTCCAGTCTATAGGTACGTGGATGGTAATGCTGGTATAGCAATATTTGTTTGGAGCTAGAAAAAGTCCTATGTACAGTCAGCTCCTGGTGCCTAAGTTATAAAGCGTAGTGAGATATTACCATTTAATTGTTCCACGTTAGTAATAAAAGAGATTGATATGAAGTTTATAAATTTATAACTCACCCTTCAAACTAGCTTTTAGAGTTTAGTTACCAGTAACACGTAGTTTAAAAGCGAACACATCTTCAAAAAGGGAGTCCAATTCTTTTGTCCAATTTTATGGTGTTTTATTGTGTCCAGTGAATCTCAGCCATTTATTTATGTGAGTCCCACGTTTATTTAAGTGGAGCCCGCTTAAATAAATAACTGAGATTCACTGGACACAATAAGACACCATAAAAACTGGACAGAGGATCTTGGTTGCCAAAAAGGTCAGCTAATTAAGCCATGCTTTCGTAAACGACAAGCAAAGAAGGAAGATCTTTGACGTCTTGAACCGATGTTCATACTCGTGACTGTATTAAGTTTCAGACGCTTATCTATATTACAACCAGGAAAGAGAAAAAAGAAGAAGAGAGAGAAGAGTTTCCGAGCAAATAACCATGTTCATCTACATTGTCCAAATCGTGTTCATCCACTGCTTCGGCTCACCCAGAAGAGGAGAAAGCTCCTTCACCTATTCAATCCTCATCATTTGTGACGCTGAAACAAATATATTTTCTACACGTGGCAGCGACAAGGACGTGACAGATAGGCACTAAGCTGTATCCAGTTTTTCTTTTGCGAGGGAGCCTTTGAAATAAATATGCTGTTGGATAATCACGCATCTCAAGAGTCGTAAAGCACTTTCCTTTGAAGAGTGAAGACCACGCCCTTGCGTGATTCTGCTCCAACTATGTTTGCTCACAAATGGAACTTTGAAGATTTGCGGGCCATTACGTGTTGGATATGTTTCTCTTATTTATTCTTTTTATTATTTATAATAATATTAAAAATAAATTATTACAATTATATCATCCAATAAATATAAATTATCAAGAAGGGAAATAAGTTCTCAATATCTTCATATTATGTTGTTGAAGTGCCACTGTAGAGTTTAGATTCTGTCGTTCTTGCGAGACAAAGATGGTGTGAATGAGAGCGAAAAGAAGCCATATCTTTGAGTTGAGGAAGCTTTAGTGAAATAGCAAATTGGTGAGTTGATAGAAAGAAACTTCGTAGATATCAAATCTCTGACAGGGTGAGACGAAATCCAATGGTTTCATCCTTTTTTGTTCACAGGTCATGACGTAATAAGAAATTTTCAATTTTTTTAATAAATAAAATAAAGTGAAGAGAAACTGAAAGGGAAAGGAAAAGCATCAGGTGAAATTACCATTTTCTGTTGCCACCCTCATATTTGTCGATATTTATATATATATGTTTACAAGGACACGAACTACGGCTACCACCCAGAGACAGGTGGAATCGTAGCAGAGACGGAGAGGGTCGTTGTCGTGAATATCCCGCCGGAAACAAGCTAAAAAAAAATTCATAAAATCCGACAACATTCACAGGGTTCTCACTCCTTGACTAATCTGTGGTCGACAGGCTTCAGAATCGAGCGTCTATTATTATATGAGGGTCTTTGACGGATTAAGAAAGGGTTTAGTGGTTTGTGGAAACGTGCGAGAAGATGAAGTTTTGCAAGAAATATCAGGAGTACATGCAAGGCCAGCGAGAAGAACTACCTGGGCTTGGTTTCAAGAACCTTAAAAAGATTTTGAAGAAGTGTAGGAAAGACTTGGAATCTCATCAAGAGCTATCAGGGTCTGCGGATGCCAAGTCATGTCCCAACCAATGTCCAGGTACTATATTCTTCCAGAGAGTGTGCTCCATATCGTCTCAAATTTTCGTTCCCTTGGGATTGAATTGTCTCTTTCTATATCCTAAAGTCAAGAGTTTCAGATGAAATATGTGTTTTGTTTTCCGTTGCATGCTGTATAGTAAAATTCATCTAGACTAGAAAGTAAAATTGATCTCCTGACTATATGAGTGAAATCCCATCTCGTACATATTTCCCCAAGGAGTCATGAAAGTCCCTAGTTATTGCAATCTTGCTTTCTCCAAGGGAGATACAGACATTCCAGTTTACGGTCTTGGGGGATTCGTAGTTCAATTGAACACTTTCTTTTGCTACTAGTACAAAGCTTTCTTAAAATGATGAAGCAAATGTTACACGATGACAATGCTCGCGTATGGACTCTTCTTTGAATAATTGAATCAAGTCCTAAAACTCTTTTGTCTTTCCTTTTTTATTTTTATGAGTATGTATGTATGAAGCAGTACTTTATGTTGAGAAGGTTCATACTTTTTCAATTGTTTACTAATCCTTTTTTCAATGGCAGTGTGTGATGGCACCTTTTTTCCTTCCCTTCTCAAGGAAATGTCAGCAGTGGTTGGTTGTTTTAATGAGCGTGCACAGAAATTGCTTGAGATACATCTGGCTTCTGGATTTAAGAAATACTTTATATGGTTTAAAGGCAAGTTGCAGGGCAACCATGTTGCCTTAATTCAAGAAGGAAAGGATTTGGTTACCTATGCACTGATCAACGCCATTGCAGTACGGAAGATTCTAAAGAAGTACGATAAGGTATGTAGTCTCTATTGTACAATAGCCATAGCAATTCTAAACTGTGATGCGGTACATTTTGAATGCATTGAATGTCGCTTCTCTTTGGTTACAGATTCATTATTCAAAACAAGGACAGGCATTTAAGGCTGCGGCTCAGAGGATGCACATTGAGATCCTTCAGTCCCCATGGCTTTGTGAGCTTATGGCTTACCATATTAATTTAAGGGAAAACCAGGTCAAGTCAAAGAGGGCTCCTGCACTGTTTGAGGGTTGCTCACTAACAATTGATGATGGCAAGCCATCACTTTCTTGTGAGCTCTTTGATTCCATCAAGCTTGACATTGATTTAACTTGTTCTATATGCTTGGTAAGTTCAAATGTATCATTTTATCAGGAAAAGCTTCTTTTTCCTATGCAATAATTTATTGTCTAATTCCCACCTTAACTTCAATGAAGCATAAGAAGCAATTGAAGGTTTTGGAAAGTTTAATCGGTCAAATCTAGAGCTGCTATGTATTATTGGTTTTTTGTTGCACTGTTCTTGTTCTAAATTGCACTTGATAAAGCCTATCTGACCTATACTTCAGATACTGGTTTCAGCATCATATTTTCCCTATATGCTGATCTTTCTTTTTTTTTTTTGGTTACAGTAGATGGTCAGTCACTTCCCTGCAGATTAAATTAAATTTCACTTTGAGAAACGATGTTTAGATTTACTTGTTATTATGATGGTTTAGCAAAACTTTTGATGGCTAATTTGGGCTTTCCGTATTTGATTTGGTGACAGGATACCGTATTTGATCCAGTATCACTCACATGTGGCCATATATTTTGTTATTTCTGTGCTTGTTCTGCTGCTTCAGTGACCATTGTGGATGGGTTAAAGGCTGCAGAGCCTAAAGAGAAATGCCCTTTATGCCGGCAGGTCTGTTTATCATCTTCTTGCTTGAGTTTAGTTCATAATTCATTTATTCCTCTCGTTTTCTCTCTTCATTATCTATTTGTGAAGAAGCACAAGCTGCACGGAAGGCTTATGCAGCAATAGTTTAGATTTGATTAGTTCAGAAATCCTTATTTCAAATCATATTTTTTGGTGGAAGACTTGATTAAATTCTGGACCTTAGATGAGCCACCTCTCTTTCATACATCCTACCGTTCATATGAAACTTTATTTCTTGCAGCACTTGTTCTTTTTCCTTTTGTTTATATCAGGGCTTGAACCTGAACACACTATGTCTCAGAGAAGGGATTCATACTATGTCCAAGCTAACTTCTGGTGGATTCAATTGTTTTTCTTGTTCAAGTGACTAGTTTGGGAATTACGTAGGCTACCTGCTGGTTGAACTGTCTATTCCACATTGTTTTTTCAATTGAAATCATGAAGCAGTCCAAAAATCAGAAATATCAATTACTACTCACTTCTCTTGTTGGTGATATGGGAAGCCTTTGAATTGAATCTTTTATGTGTTGCTTTTCCAATTTTCAACCATGCCACTGTTTCGGTCTTTGACTTCCATCACAGGCTAGAGTTTATGAAGGTGCAGTACACTTGGATGAGCTGAATCTTCTGTTAAGTCGAAGGTATACTCCTCCTAATGATAAACTAGCTGATGTCTTCTTTAGCAGAATTCCTCATCTTCTCATGCAAATTATTACAGTGAAAATTGCTTAGGATGGTGATTCATTCTGAGTTTATGCATAGTTTGCAACCTTCTTGATGATGATGATGCCTGTCTGAACAGGTGCCATGAATACTGGGAGGAACGACTTAAATCTGAAAGGATAGAAAGGCTTCGGCAAGTAAAGGAGCACTGGGAAAACCAATGTCGGGCACTCATGGGTGTCTAGTTAGGCATTTCCTCTGTTACTTAGTGCTAAATGCACTTTTAGGTGCACTAAAGAACCTGAGCTTAATAAATGTGTTCAACTGCATTCATATATCCTTTTTTGTTTATAAAAGATCTGTATAAAAAATGACAGTTTGTAATCTGTTGATCCTCTCAAATAGACTTAAATTGGATGTGGCAACAAAATAAAGAACACGAATGCTTTTGCAAAAGCTAAATTCAGTAAAAAAATCTAACAAGTAACAACAATATGAACTCATTGCAACTAAAGGACTTAATCTTTAATAAAGTTGAATGCCCTATACACAGACCAGTAGGATTCAACTCAAGTTTGGCAGGGGCCGCGCGAACGCTGGCCCCCTCTATCACAAATTATGACGTAGGCTCTCCCTCATTGGGGAGACCTTAGAGAGACACCCCTCCCAAGTGCAATGGAAATCACCACCCTAGGCCATGGGCCTTATTGATCACCCATTGACCCCGTCCAGGTAAGTATGTTGCAACGTTGGCTTAACCCTTGTAATTATAGTACGGCTCTCTGTCTCAAACAGTCTTCCTTGGCAGTATGGGTTTGCAATCGGATTGGGTAGGAGACAAACCACTTGTTTCCTTAGAAAAACTTTACAATATTTAATATTCTACTATTCTCTAAATGTTGTATTTGATTTAATATCTAACTTTATCTAAATAATATTTAAAATAAAAAATAGTTACTATACGGATAACATATTGAAAAAAATTTAACTTAAGAAATGTAAGTGAAAATTTTAATTGATATATTTAAGTATGTAAGGAGTAAAAATTAAAATTGATACTCAACGAATTGTTAAGATTCATCTTATTATAGATAAAACTTTACTTCTCTTCTTTGCAACTCATAAGTTTTTCAAAAGTAAAAAACTTATAATCGTGTTATATTTTGCTACTATGACTGGAATATGAAGATTGTGCTCATAGACAGAACTATGTGGGGGCCCATTTTAAAAAATTATATATATATATATATATAAAATGACGGAATTATTTGAAATTCATTGGTATATTGGGCTCCCAAGATTTAAAAAAATTAAATATTTAGGC
>JANZLH020000062.1:25806-41296 GCA_026770325.2 Erythroxylum fimbriatum
TCGAGCTTGTGACCAGGGCGGACTTATTGGAAATAAAAAGAACCTTGTTTTTATTCTTCGTTTGTCTTTTCAATTTTGTCGGATGAAGCTTCGAACTATCGCTGGCTTTGTATGATAGGTTACCTTTTCGGATAATATATAGTGAACTAGCACATCTGATGCAAGTCGGTCGATTGTTTGGTCCAATGCGAGCCGATCAATCGGAATTGATCTTCTCAATATCCTCTGTTTCCAAGGATCTTGTCTTGGAATCCAGGTCGAACGACGTCAACGTCGGGTGATCCAAGATCTTGTCTTGACATGTCGAGCGATCCAAGATCTTGTCTTGGCATCGCGTGGTTCTAACATCTTGTGTTGGCAACCTTGTCGATCGATGTCGAACGATTGGTCATTTGTCGAATGATTGGTCGATTGTCGATCGATTAGTCGATTATCGACCGATTGGTCGTTTGTCGAACGATTGGTCGATTGTCGATCGATTAGTCGATTGTCATCCAATTGGTCGTTTTTCGATCGGTTAGTCGATTATCGACCGATTGGTTGTTTTTCGATCAGTTAGTCGATTGTCGACCGATTGGTCGTTTATCGATCGGTTGGTCGATTGTCGACCGATTGGTAGACTGTCCTGCCCTTAATCCAATTTAACTAAACCGTTTCTTCCAAGAAATCTGAAATTCTTTATTGATGACGACGAAAGTGTGGGCCGTTAGAAAACCTAACTGTCAATGCCAGGAAAAAGGTTCACACAACAAATACGTAGACAGCATAAAAATGTGAGATAAAGAAAATAAAGCAAGCTTATCTATTGATAAAACGTCTTCAGGTTCTGAGAGCTCCAGGGTCTCGGCAGAATTTTGCCATTCGTGTCGCGCAGGATATAAGAGTCGTGTCCGGTTTGTTTGACCACTTGATAGGGTCCTTCCCACGCCTGCCCAAGCTTTCCAGGATGTTTCTCGGCCGCTTCGGCCTTTCTTAAAACATAGTCACTAACCTTTATGTCGCTCGGCCTCACCCTTTTGTTGTAGAACCTTGTCGCTTTTTGAACCATCATTATAAGGAAAAATTGTTGACACATAAGTACTGTTTCATTGGAATGCTCGTTAGTTCAGTGAACACATTTTCTAATAAGCACTTACACATCAGTTTAAGTATCTCTATACATTAATTTACGAGAATAATTACTTTTTTTATAAGAAAGAAACATAACGTGTGCTAGTTTTACCGTTTCATAAATATTTTATCTTGAAGAAGCTATAACTAGGAACAATTTGAGAATAATATATAAATACATATTGAATCTTATAATTATGATCTCATCATAATTCTTGTAACACATTAATTATTCCAAAAATTGTACCTTTAATAGTAAATATAAAATGCAATTAACATAATACATAAAGATAAGAATGTCTTTATAATTAAATAATAATGTTATACATAAAATTGTAATCAACCGATTGGCTGCAAGTGCATAAACAAGCGATCTATGCATTAATTATATTTTAAGTGAACATGGCAAAATGCTAGTTACATCTTACAAGGTTTGCTTTTCCTATTGAAGCAAAGTGATATAAAAGTTAATTTTTATATAGTTTGATTAACACATGATGTCAACATATTGAAAGGCACGCATTAAAGCAATGATCTGTCAGTTTCCTGAATAGCCTAAAGATTTTCTTAAAATAAAAAAGGTTGAGAGTAGAAAATGCATTGTTTCTTTATGAAAATGTCGTCTTCAGTATAGTTTCCGGTTTTCTGTTTTTTCTCTTAAGCGAGGCAATTCTTTAGGGTCATCTTCTTCCCACCAGGACCGTACGTTTTTGCTTTTCTGGTACGCGATATCAGCCACTTGATTTTTGTCTCTCCCAGCAAATATTTTGATGCAACTTGTGCAGGAGTTGTGTTGCTTCTGGCATTCTCATCGTACATCAAGTAGCCTGCCAAAAGCTAATACAACTTGATCAACTAGCCTGCCGAAAGCTAATACAACTTGAAAAAATTCACTTCCCTATACTACCTCATCTAGAAAGATTAGCCACTCTAAGCAACAATCAAAGCGCCCCCAACTCCTCCAAGGAAACGGAGAGGAGACCAGTGTTTTCACGGTTTCTAGTTTTGGTGGTCTTAGGTTCGAATAATGCTCTCTAACACACTTTTATAAAATTTCTGATCAATTCGGCGCGTCACTCCCAAAAATTGCGGTTGCTATCAGGGGCGGATCTAAAAAATTTTTAAAATGGGGGCAAAATTTTAATAGGGATAAAATTTTATTTTTAACAGGGACAAAATTTTATTTTTAACAGGGATAAAATTTTAATATAAGCAAATTTTCATTTTTTTATGGGAGCAAAACAAAAAAAATGTTTTTGTAGGAAATCTATTGGGGGCAGTGGGGCTCCCATTGTAGATTCTCCACTGGTTGCTATCGTCTGTAACAAATAAGTTATTAACCTTAATCTTAGAAGGCTATTTTAATTTTATGTAGTAATTTCCGTTACTTGTTTTAACTATTAATATATTGACTTAAAATATTGATTAATTGAAGTGAGAGCAAGTTGACCGAACATCATTTAAAGGATCAAACTAAAGCAAGTTGCACATTCTAGTCGGTCGGGCTTAATATTCATGGGCATCCAAATCAAAGCGACCACATAAAGTGAAATTGCCGACATCAATGCCCGTGAAGGCTCGGAACCTATTAAAAGAAATTGTTTTGTTTTTGTTACCCACCGCATATGGTGAACCTGTGGTCTTTAGAAAAACAAATCCGCAGTCGCGTAAGGGGCATGTGGGTCTTAAAGGCACAAATGATAATCTTCCGACAACAGATAATTAATAAAAACAAAAACTCCAACTTGCCAGTTCCGCTGTGCCTCTCTCTCTCTTTCTATACATTCCTTCAACTGATGCTTCTCATTCAACGAAGGATTTTTGTATGCGGCGCAACATATCTTATGGGACCATCAGTATTCTGTCAAACCCCAAAACGCGGCGGATTAGACACAGATAAATTTATTAATCACTAGGAGAGCTATTCGCTTGTTTGGAACTGGAAGGATTTATATAATCACACGCGGAGACGAAAAAGGAAATGAACAGAGGCCAAATCAGGTGGATGTGTCTGGTTCGGTATTAATCATTGACATGCTTACGTGGGTCTATTTTTTTTAATTAGAACGGAGAAGAAAACGAGATAGATTACGTAACTCTACGAGGGAAGCTACTTTCAACCATATCTTTTATAAGGATTGAGGTTGGAGCATTATTAAAAGTGGTAGTCTCTATTTCAAAATTAACCACAAAGTTGGCAAGTCAATCAGCGCACCGATTACTTTCTTTGTAGATATGGCAAGAAAGGACAACCCAGTTTCATGTAAATAACTCGGTTATGCCCAAGGCGGGAGGGTTGAGTGACGCTATCCGGTTGGTTGCGTCGGACAGGAGATTCTTCACCACAGAGAATCCAGTTCTAGCTCCACGCATTGATAACCAAGGTCTCAAGTTAGGTGCAGACCCGAAAAGACTCCCCAGATTTTCGCCGAGACCAAGGGGCACCAACCGATATTCTATACAAATCTGCCAAGCCAAGCACCGAAGCTGTCCCGAATAAGTCCACTTGTTGTAGCCGAAGAGTTTGCGCTTTTGCACACTCCATCTGTATTCAGTTTCAACCGCCCAGAATTAGGCGGATACCACCCAATAAGTTGCTCACTTCGAAGTCTAGACTTAAGACAAACCCTACCTTACCAGACCTTACCAGACTGACACCTGGTGGATTTGGTGAACATAGGTTAGGACAAGAGAAGCAGGAGAAGTCGGTCACGAGAATTGGTTGTCAAAAAGGGCCATATTTCTCCAAGACTATAGAAACCAACAAGTAGTATCAAAGATAACCAACCAATTTAGGCCAGAAACTAACCGATGTTGTTGAAGATTTAGAGTGAGCCAATCGTGAGTGTTTAGAGTTTAAACTAAAAAAACAGACGAGATGGCTTGTAGAGAGAAAGTAATCCAAAGGCTACGCGCTTTGAGACAGTCGCGTAAAACATGGTCTAATTTAATAACGTAAAAAAGATCTAAAATGTTGAAGGTTGGCTACGCTGATGTCGTTGTTGATGCACTGTTGTGGTTCCAACGAATCATAGGAAGTCCTATGATTGCCTGTAGCTAGGTTTTTCCATTGTAGGTTACGGCCATGGGCTTATGAGGCCCTTTCTGGTATGAACCCAATTGGGTATCCGCTCTTGTTTCAGGAATACCTGCTCAATATCTGTCTTCGCGGCCTCAGTTGTTACTGTTTTGTATCCTTTGTTTTCTAATACCAGAAAGGATTCAGATCCTGTGAGAAACTGTGAAGTGTTCTAATTTTCGAACATGACCGTAAAAGATAAAATTTTCTTTTGCTGAAAATACCGTTAAGATAGGGTTGGCTGGCTGATGGGAAGTGTTCTAATTTTCGAACATGACCGTAAAAGATGAAATTTTCTTTAGCTGAACATGACCGTAGAAGATTAAGAAAAGTATTAATAAAAACATAAACTATTATGTGTAGATGATTACAGAAAAGTCTTGGACATTTGGATTGAGTAGCAAATAGTAGCCAAGCATTAGAGATGAGGAACATGAGGAAGCAGCTGGCAACACGTACGGGCTGGAAAACAACAAAGCATGTTCGTCCCACCCATTTCCCTTGCTCAATCCTCAAAGTTATCCTCCAAACGCATCCCAACAGTCATCCTCCCCAGTCAAATGATATTTGTTCTTGTCACAACCCTCCTCTCATAACATGATCAAAAGAGGAAATGCACAAGAGAGGAGGGAAGAACGTAGAGGTAGAAGCAGAAGGATGAGATAAGAGATTTAGAAAGCACAACCTATATTACAATGTCACCTATCTATCAATTACCACTAGTCAACCCCTATCATGTATGTATAAACGTTTTAAGGGAACTTAACGGAATTCGATGTGCAGAACTTTTGTCCTTGATTTTGTTATATGTATAATATTTATTGTAAATTTTTAAAATTTAAGACCCATTTATAAAATAACACTATTGTTTTAAAGGAAATTACATGTCTATATGTTTTAATGTTAAATAAGCCTCTCTTTTTTTGTTTATTTAAAAGGTTGAATTGATTAGATTGTGATAAGATAACTTCAATTCTTTAAATCAAACATAATGCTAAAAATAACTCAATTTTCATTTGGATTCTTTAAATCAATTTATTAAAAAAATAAAAGGATTTAGAGTTATTTTCTATATTAATAAATTTTCATATACAAAGATGCTAACTAGATGTGGAAGAGAGTAACAACTCTTTTAATGAAAACAACTAAAGAGATCTTGGTTGTTTTTAACGGATCTAACGGTATTAAGATGAAGTCTTGCTAATGGAATTAATATATATAAAAAAGGTTAAGATCAAGAAGGGTGTAAATAAAGCTATCTTGGATAGCACCACAGAGATAGAGAGGGTAGTTAACAGAAAAAGTTACAAACTCACAAAGAAAGAGGTGATGAAGATAATTTCATAAGCTAAAAGCAAAGTTTATGAGAAATTATATCAACAGTTAAAAATAAAGATGAAAAAATGATATATTTAAGTTGGCGAGAGCTAAGGAATAGAAAATGAGAGACTTAGATCAAGTTTGTTGTATAAAAGATGAAACAAGACGATTGCTCGTGACTGAAAATGACATTAAGAGAAGATGACAGAGATACTTCTATAACCTTTTTAATGAAAGCGTAGAGGATAACATCTCTTTAGATGATCTTGGCACGTTCGAGAGGTATTGTAACTTTACTTGTTGCTAGCATATTACAAAGGAAGAAACTAAAAGAGCTTTGAAGAAAATGAAGAGTGGAAGGGCAATAAGACTTCATGAGATACCTATAGAGATATGGAATAACTTAGGCGAAAAGGTCTTATTTGGCTAGCTAAGCTTTTTAATACGATCCTTAGGTCTACCAAAATATCGGATGAGTGAAGGCTTAATATGCTAATTGTTCTATACAAAAACAAAGGGGATAGTGATTGAAAAACCGAAAGGGTTAATTGATTCGCAAACTTTTCGTAAACTTCTTTGGCACGAACAAAATAAAACCAAGCAAAAAAGAAATAACAAAAAATACCAAAATTTTGGTAACGCAGTTCGGTACACCTTATTTACGTCTGCGGAGCCCTCACCTAGCTTAATAACTTTCACCGAAGTACAATAGATTTACCCAAGGCTTTACTGAGCCGACACCACTCAACCCTTGACACTATCTCTCAACCTCATTTTCCGTGAAAGAAATTCACACCCAATAGTATGACCATCTCGTACTAAACTCGACAGAGGATTTTCTTAATCAATCTTTTAACGAAAAAACAATGAACAAAGAATTCAAGTGATTAAAATAATAAAGAACGAAAACTAAATACACTTGAGATAGAAAAGAACAACTTCCCGATGAGTTCTGCTCCACTGAAATAGATCTGAAAGTGCAATTTCAACAACTCCAATTAAACCATATGGAACACTAGACGCACTATGTATATTTCATTTACAAACCCAGAATATTAAGTAT
Organism: Erythroxylum fimbriatum; assembly: GCA_026770325.2. Taxonomy (NCBI): domain Eukaryota; kingdom Viridiplantae; phylum Streptophyta; class Magnoliopsida; order Malpighiales; family Erythroxylaceae; genus Erythroxylum; species Erythroxylum fimbriatum. Next base: position 32,379 of record JANZLH020000062.1, read on the forward strand.
AGAAAATAGATGAAGATCCACAGTGTTTCTCTCACAAAAATAACTCACAATCCCAAATGAAGACGTCTGGAAAAAGTAACATACAAATCCACAGCACCGTAGCCAACCCAATCTTCACCGTGGCATCTTTCATTCAACATGCATTGTTTAGTTCACTGCTGTGACATACGCAATATTGCAGTATGCAGTATTTGTTCTATGGGCAATTAACACTCTCCAACTCTAATCCACACACACCTATCAACTTTGTTGCCGGCCATTAACATTTATTATCCCACCTTGACATATGAGAAAAAACGCAGCATTCACCACACGAAGGACTCATACACGAAGGATTGTAGCAGTTTCACCAGACTTCAATGCCACACACACACATCAAGAACTATAGCAGTTCCACCACACTTCAATGCCACACATGCACATCAACTCCCACGCAAGACCACTGCTCACTCTTGATTTTCCAATAACAATCACATAAGCTGCTTTTTCAACACCCACTACACCACTATAACTCCTCTTCACGGTAGCTTCCAATTAGACATGCACATAGCCACAATATTTTATTCAATCAACTAACACACGCAACCTCACTCTATACCATACTAAACTAAGATAGATATCTACATTGTTTATTTATTAATCAATTAGCACATGCTATCCCTTTGTCGCATAAGAGATTCACGCTAGAGATAGATATCTGTAGTAGATATGAGATGTGGATAATTACACACCTTAGAGATAGACTTCTATTGTTATTAGGAAATATGCACAAATCACTGACACACTAAAAATCCCAGTTCAACCAAATAACCACAACTTTAAGTCCACCACGCAACAACCTCATCTTTTTAATTACCGCACAAGAGATTCACCACAACTGTTAATAAGAGAGTACAATATAGTGTAGAATTCCTATAAGTTAAATCTTATATGTCCAATTAAAATACCAAAACTAAATAATAGATATATACAATATATCCTAACAGCGACAAAGGATGCTTTTATCTCAGAGAACTAGTTTGACTTCATATTAGGAAGGTCCACAAAAGAAGCTTTATATCACCTCAGAAGATTAATTGAATACTACAGGGAAAGACAACATAACCTATATATGGTTTTTATTAACTTAAAAAAGGCGTATGACAAGGTACCTAATGAAATTATGCGGAGGTGTTTAGAAGTTAAGGGAGTTTCATGACTTATATATGAGTTATTAGGGATATGTATAAAGGTGTTTAAGACTAGAGTAATGACGATAGGAGAAGATATATAGTGTTTTTTCTATCGATATTGAGCTATAATAGGACTCCTCATTGAGCCCCTTTTTGTTTGTAATAGTAACGGATGAATTCACCAAGATATTCAAGGGGATGTGTCTTCGTGTATGTTATTTGTTGATGAAATTGGTTTTGTGGATGGGATAAAAGATGATGTCAATGTCAAGTTATAACTTTGGAACGATACATTAGAGTTAAAGGGCTTTAAATTGAGCAAGACTAAGATTAAGTATTTAGAGTATAAGTTTTCGAGCCATAGCGTGACTTCCTATGTGAAGGTAAAGATTGGTTCAAAAGTTTTGCTTCAGAAAAGGTGTTTTAGTTATCTAGGATCTATCATCTAAAGTAATAGAGAGATCGATAAAGACATAGTTCACTATATCAGATCAGAGTAGTTTAAATAGAAAAGTATGTTAAGAGTTTTATTTAGACTAACCATGCTCTATAGGACAGAGTGTTGACCCATCAGACATGTGTATAGTCATAAGTTAATGGTGATTGAGATAAAGATGCTTCATTGAATGTTCACTCTTACTATAAGAGATAAGATGAATAATATACTAGTAAGAGACAAATTAAAGGTGATTAATATTAATAAAAATTTAAGAGAAACAAGGCTTAGGTGGTTCAAACATTTTAAAAGAAGACATCTTGACACTCCGGTGAGAAAATAAGATAAGATTGTACTTAGAGACTGTAATAGGAAAAAAGAAAGGCGTAAGAAGAATTGGGATAAGTGATCAATAATGATATGACTATGTTGAAACTTATCGAGGACATGACTTTCAATAGAAAACTTACAGGTAAAGGATCTCATATAAAGAGGTCGGATCTCATATAAAGAGGTCCTTCTCTTTTTTATTGGTCTTTTAAACAGTCACTTTCGAATCTTATATTTTGTATTTAACCTAAACCTTTAATATGTTGTGCTTCCCTCCTAATTATTTGGACTTACTTAGTCTAACTATTTTCTTGTAAAGATTTGTTTGTTTGATTTATTTATTTTTCTTGTTTTTTGTGTGTTTTTTATTTACTTATTTTATTTTTTATTTTTATTATTTATCTTGTTCTATATTTACTGTAATATTTATTTTATTTTTATTTATACATATTTATTATTATTATTATTATCATCTTATTTTATGTCTATTAAATTATTTATTTTATATATATTTTACTTTTTTTTATATAGATCTATTGGAAATAACCTTTCTACAAGTTAAAAATAAAGATGTGTATTATTGAACCTCTTCAAACTTTACATACCAGACTTTTACTGAATTGTTATTGTTGTTGTTATAATAAATTTTTAGATATATATTAAATAAATAAATCAACAATTGAATTAATATTGAGATGAACTATAATTATTTACTCCTTTATTACATTTCTTGGGCAGGCACTGTCACTGACGGTTGCAGTTTGGCACGTGTTCAGTAGACGGTGATGTTAGAAATGAAAATAATTATATTTTATTTGAATACGTTGCAATTAAGTAATCTGTCATAAGATATTTTTGAATAAAAAAATAAGTTGATATTTCACAAAATGTAAACATCAAAAGGCCTAAAGCCCAGCTGCTTGACATTTGATAAACCCATGCGGCTCAACTACTGAAGGCTTAAATAACACATTACCTTATCTCTTCCTTGCTTCTCCGTCTCTCTTTCTCTCCCTCTTTCGCTCTCTGTTCACAAGCTTTTGGTATCAGAAACCCAATCCAATTGCCAACTTCTCTGAGCCAATCAAACCCCATCAAAACCCTAGTAGTATTTCAACTACAGCCGTTGTTATATTCTTGCTCGATAATATCTACTTCTTTGTAGTTTAAAGACCGGAGCTTTGATATCAATGGACTACTCCATGGGCCCTGCATCAGAAGCTGCTATGAATCGCTCAGGTTCTCCTAATTCTTCTTCTCTTTATCCTTCTAGTGATCCAGTTGTTGATAATTCTGTAAAAATCCATGGTTTTGAGGTTGATGGTAATAAGAATGAAGCGAGTCGTGGTAGTAGCGATGGTGCGTTTGTGAGTGGTGAGAAGGAGTTTGAAGCGGCGTCGGAGATGCCAGTTGTTCAGGGAAAAGCCATTGGAGGGGGTGAAAAAGATACCCCTTTCTTTGATACTGTGGAGTTTTCGGTAACAAAGAGTGAGGATCAGTTGTTGAAAGTAGGCGACATAGGGAATGATGACGACAAAGTTGTGGGAGCGTTGAAGGATGCAGCTTTGAATGTGGATGGATTGGTTGTTGATCAGGGTCCGGGAATAAAGGTTGTTGGGGCTGCAAGTTCTGTTGAGAAAAATGGAACCTTGGTTGTGCCTAGTGAACAAGAGGTGGTTGACAAGGAAGTGAAGGAGATAGCAGACAATAGTCCGAGTGAGAATGTTGCTGTGGACAATGGTCTTGACAAGATTAGCCGTAGTGCTGAAGTGGAATCCATTTTCAGTGCTGAATCCAAAATGGATCTAGTAACTGAGAACCAAGCTGTAGAAGTGGATCCCAGTGAAGGGATTGATGCTCCACATGTGGAGCCTAATGGAGGAAATGGTTTCCCTCAAGTAGAACCTGATGGAATTTCTGGAAATGCCAGAGATGATGTTGGAAATTCCTGGGATATTTCAGAAATTCAAGTTGGCAGTGGTGGTGGTGTACATGTAGGTGCTACAGACAGAAAAGGGTATGTAGAGACAGAAGGTGAGCCAGAAGCTGATACAGAATCAAAACAAATTGATCCTGCTATTAAGACTGTTCCGGCTGATGAAAAAGTAGAGGGAGGGGATGGAGATGGTAATGAAACTTCTCAGGCTGTGGGAACATATGTTGCTCATGGTGGGGAACATTTGGAAGATGACCAAACCCATGTGGATGCCGTACCTAGAGAGCTGGAAAATGAATTCACTGATAAATCTGTCTTTCCTGAATATCCTGAAGGTAAAATGGAAGATGAAGGTGAAGAAAAGCATATTCCAGATGGAGATGGTGAAATTGAGGGCTCAGCTACAGATGGGGAAACTGAAGGTATGATATTTGGAAGCTCTGAAGCTGCCAAAAAATTATTGGAGGAGTTGGAGCGGGGATCAGGTTCTTACTCTGGTGGAGATAGTTCTCATGATCAATCGCAAAGATTTGATGGCCAAATTGTCACAGATTCAGATGAGGAGGCTGACACTGATGACGAAGGGGATGGAAAGGAGCCATTTGATTCTGCTGCCTTGGCTGCTCTATTGAAAGCGGCAACAGGTGCTGGGTCAGATGGTGGAACAATCACTGTAACATCTCAAGATGGGTCAAGGCTCTTCTCTGTTGAGCGGCCAGCGGGTTTGGGATCATCACTTCGATCTGTGAAACCGGCCCCACGTTCAAACCGGCCCAATCTTTTCTCTCCTTCTGTTGGAGCATCTGGTGCTGATTCAGATACCAACCTGAGTGACGAAGAAAAGAAGAAATTGGAAAAGTTTCAAGAGCTGAGGGTGAAATTTTTGAGGCTTGTTCACAGATTAGGTTATTCTCCAGAAGAAACAGTAGCAGCACAGGTTCTATACCGTTTGGCTCTTCTTGCAGGAAGGCAAACAAATCAACTGTTTAGCCTTGATGTGGCAAAGACAAAAGCTTTGCAACTTGAGGCAGAAGGCAATGATGATTTGGATTTTTGCTTGAACTTATTAGTCCTTGGAAAGACAGGAGTGGGTAAGAGTGCTACCATAAATTCTATTTTTGGTGAGGAAAAGACACCTGTCCATGCATTTGGTCTTGCCACTACTTCTGTTAAAGAAATAAATGGCACAGTGGATGGAGTTAAGATCAAGGTAATTGATAGCCCAGGTCTGAAGTGTTCTGGTTATGAGCAAGGCTTAAACCGGAAAGTCCTGTCTTCTGTAAAGAGATTTATAAAGAGTTGTCCCCCTGATATTGTCCTTTACGTTGATCGGCTTGACACTCAAACCAGGGATCTTAATGATCTGCCACTATTAAGATCTATTACTAGTAATCTTGGTTCTTCAATATGGCGAAATGCCATAGTCACTCTAACCCATGGTGCTTCCGCTCCTCCAGATGGTCCATCTGGCTCCCCGTTAAGTTATGAGGTGTTTGTTGCTCAACGTTCACATCTTGTTCAGCAATCTATTGGACAAGCTGTGGGAGATTTGCGCCTTATGAATCCAAGTTTGATGAATCCTGTATCTCTTGTAGAGAATCATCCTTCTTGCCGCAAGAATAGAGATGGCCAGAAAGTACTCCCTAATGGTCAAACTTGGAGATCTCAGTTGCTGTTGTTGTGCTACTCTATGAAGATTTTATCTGAAGCAAACTCTTTATCAAAACCACAAGATGCTTTTGACCACAGGAAACTTTTTGGCTTCCGTACTCGTTCACCACCTCTTCCATACCTACTGTCTTGGCTGTTACAGTCTCGTACATATCCCAAGCTTGCCACTGATCAGGGGGCTGACAATGTTGACTCTGACATCGACTTAGGTGATTTGTCTGAATCTGATCAAGAAGAAGAGGAGGAGGAATACGACCAACTCCCACCATTCAAGCCTCTCAGGAAAGCACAAATTACTAAACTTAGCAAGGAGCAGAGAAAAGCTTATTTTGAGGAATATGATTATCGCGTCAAGCTCCTCCAGAAAAAGCAATGGAGTGAAGAGTTGAGAAGAATGAGAGAGATGAAAAGGAAAGGAAAGGCTGCTGCAGATGAATTTGGATACAATGGAGAAGATGCAGATCCAGAGAATGAAGGTCCAGCTGCTGTCCCAGTTCCCTTACCTGATATGGTTTTACCACTCTCATTTGACAGTGACAATCCAGCTTATAGGTACCGGTTCTTAGAACCAACTTCACAATTCTTGGCGAGGCCAGTTCTTGACAACCATGGTTGGGACCATGATTGTGGGTATGATGGTGTAAACGTAGAACAAAGCTTAGCTGTGGCTAATCAATTTCCAGCTGCGATTACCGTCCAAGTAACCAAGGATAAGAAGGAGTTTAACATCCATTTGGATTCTTCAATCTCCGCCAAACATGGGGAGAATGGATCAAGTATGGCTGGCTTTGACATCCAGAATGTTGGCAAGCAGCTTGCTTATATTGTCAGAGGTGAGACTAAGTTCAAAAATTTGAAGAAAAACAAGACTTCAGCTGGGATTTCTGTTACATTTTTGGGTGAAAACGTGGCAACCGGTGTCAAGCTTGAGGATCAAATTGCACTAGGAAAGCGTCTGGTATTGGTTGGTAGCACTGGAACTGTGCGGTCTAAGGGTGATTCAGCTTATGGAGCCAATTTGGAAGTGCGCTTGAGGGAAGGAGATTATCCAATTGGCCAGGACCAGTCCTCCTTGGGCTTGTCTTTAGTGAAATGGAAAGGCGATCTTGCACTTGGAGCCAACCTTCAATCCCAGTTTTCTGTTGGCCGGAGTTCAAAGATAGCAGTTCGTGCAGGATTGAACAACAAGATGAGTGGACAAATCAGCGTCAGGACAAGCAGTTCAGACCAACTTCAGCTTGCACTTGTTAGCCTTCTTCCAATCGCAATGACAATTTATAAGCGCATTTGGCCTGGGGCTAATGAGAACTATTCTATGTATTAGTTAGTTACTGTTTTCAGTTTTCGTCGATGAGTAGTAGATATCTCGAGCGTAATTGATGTTTCCAATAAGTCTGAATTTTGTTTCACGTAGAATTTATGTATTCGTATGCGGTTCAAGTTGAAGAACTGTTTCATCTATGAGATGAGATGGGTTCGTGAGGGAATTGCTATAAGATTTCATTGCTCGTTTTGGTGTTTTGCTTTCCGAAAGTAAGTTGATGTATCTAATGTTCTCTGCCGGCATTAGCCTTTGCTCATATGGTTTCTGTGTTCTGGGTCAAATAGAAGACTTGGTGCTTACTACTATAGGAACCAACACAAGCCTGATTCATACGTCCCCGACCAGTTTACAGGACTTGGGAGTTGGTGCTGACGAACAGAAGTTCAGATCCATCCATCATAATTCCGCAATACCCCATCCATCCTATTCAAACGCATCCACCAATACTACTAATCTGGTAATGAAATTTAGAAATGTTTATACAACTTCCTGATTCACATGCTCATCAAATCTGAACTGGCCTTAACTGTTTCTTTCATCCCTATCCCTTCAACTTCCTGGATCTATTCTATACCAAAGGCTTGAACTAAAACGTCTGACATGCTTGCCCAGTAACGCACTTATTAAATCGCGTCTGGCCTTACTGTTTCTTTCATCCCTATCCCTTCAACTTCCTGGATTCTATACCAAGGCTTGAACTAAAACCATCTGACATGCTTTCCCAGTAATGCATTTATTAAATTATGTCATCTCCATAACATTCATCTTCTCCAATCTCAATCAAAACATTTCCCACTCATTGAGAGTGTTGCATACAAGAAAACCTACTCCTTTAGATGGTTGAATGAACATAATACTTGAATCGCTAACTAGCAGTCAAAATACATTGAAACACTTGACAAATTGTTTGTCAAAAGGAAAACATACTTGCATTATAGAAAGTAAAAAACAAAAGGAACATGAATAAACAGATTACAATTGCTCTTAAAAGTTGCCAGAGAATGAGCAAGGACTAGTACTGGAGATCTTTACGTTGCTGGAGTGGTTTTGACTTACATGCACCCCAATTTCAATTGTACAATGATGTGAATTCAATGTAGTAGCATGAGCTTTGCAATAGGAAAAAGTGAAGTATTCTTTGAATGCAGAAAATAAAATGTGCGGTGAACTGAGTGTATAGTGTTGTATAGACCTTTTAACTAGCAGGTGACAAAAATTCCCCAAATAGCACATGCAAGATAAAAATACGAAATGAGTAGTCAGAATTTTCCACTATGATATTTTTTCAAGCACACAAACATGCAAAGCTTGTATTCTGAAACTATTGATTGAATAAGAGTTAAAATCAATGCAACATTGCCTTATTCATTGAGAAAACACAACTCAACTAGAATCAACACAACGAACTCACGAGGCAGTTATTTCTAGCTTCACAACATTAATTGAAGTCTACAACTATTTACATAGTTCATGATACACGAGAGTTCCAGCTTCATTGCAAACTGCTATAGCTTCACGGTATAGAAACCTAGAGGGCAAGGCAACCAGTGTGATAAAAGAACTTTTAGAACTGACTTAAGTGCAAAAAAAAATGAAGTCTATTTCTTTTTAAATCGTACAACATTATGATTTTAACATCAACAAGAACAAAATTATACTCTGTCAACAGCTAACGCAAGATACAAACAGCAACTGCACAGAATATATGAGACATTCTGTATTACAACATAGTGGCATAAGAGAGATCAAGGTTGCTCAACTGGGCAACTATGAGGAGGATACCTTAACAGCTTTAAAAGCTGGATGAAGCAAACCAAGTTCATCTTTAACCTCAAGTGGATTATCTGTCTCGTTTCGAACTCTCTTTACTCTTCTACTAGCCAGTGATTTGTGTGTGAACCCATACATCTGAAGTATCTGATTGTCCCCAAAGTGAAATGCTCGATCCATCTGCTTCAAGCATCTCTCGACCGAGTAGTCTCCAAACTTACCACAGGGCTTGCAACCCACAAAGTGAGTAACCAACGGCCATCTGTGATCACCCAACCC
>JANZLH020000062.1:136694-149558 GCA_026770325.2 Erythroxylum fimbriatum
TGTCTTTTGTATTTTGGATTTTTTATATTGGAATTGTATATGGGCTTGAATTATGGATTTATATATAATTTGAATATGAATGTGATTGCATATGATTATGATTTGATTGTGTTGGATTCCAGACAGGAGGTCCGATGAATTTGAGGATTGAGAATTATTGAAGTGCTATGGGTATGAATGTGTTTGATTGTGTTTGGATTTCGGACAGGAGGTCCGATGAATTGTGTTGATGGATTGGACATATTGAAGTGCTTTTATTTATGGTTTAAATTGGTGATATAGACATGTGTGTGTCTTGATGGAAAAAGAAAAATAAGTTTTTGTTTAAATTGATGGTTATGATTCTCATATGAGGGATAAAATGAATTGAGGTTATGAATTGATGAACTCAAAAGGGAAATTGATTTTGCTTGATTAAAGAATGAAAAAAAATTACACCGTTTTGTTTTGGAATAGACCGATTGTCTTATAGTTTCCAATGCGACACGTTTGTTTGTTTAAAGAAAAATTTGCGTTCTCGGATGTCAGAATTTGCCCTTAAGTTTGATTGAATCGTTTTGGTTTCTTTGATTTTGAGATTTTCTAAATCCGATCCTTCGATTCCTCGTCCGTTCTTTTGGCTTTTGGCCCTTCGTTTTCGCTTTGGGCTTTTGTTTCGCTTTTCGTTTCCATTTTCTGTTTTTTTTTTCCAGTTGGGGTCCGGTTCCAAAATCGGGTCCCAACAATTTAAGCAGCACAACGTCTATATTTTAAAAAGCCCAAAACCTGCAAACGATTTCAAACACACTTCCATATTCACATCCAACCACAACTTCAGGACTCTCTAGTTCGCTCAAGGCAATTTCAACTCCAGACGATCTCAACTCAAAGCAATCTCAACAACAGTATCAAAAGTTCATACATGAAATCTTTTACAACAACCAAAATAGTCAAAAGTTAAGTTAAAAATTATAAAACATATCAACATGACCAAGGCAACAAAACAGTAAAACAATGAAATAGTTTATGAGCCACTATGCAACTAAAGTACAAAACTGAAACTAACAACGTGCGGTAATATCCTTAAACTACCAAAAGACCGCACGATCCACTCAGAGCTTCAAACTCACTAAATTAACCTGGATGGTTGGAAAGTGGAGGGGGTGAGTACACTAGGTACTCAGTGAGTAGGAAAAATATAAATCACGAGTAGATTTCGATACACACCAAGACGATATGAATAATCTTATAAAATAAACATATAGCACTCAGAAAACACATAGGTCTAGCCTACGACCCAACGTATACTGGTTAGGAACCATATAGGCCTAGCCTATTAGTTCACTCATTCGGTGAACACAAGCCCCAATTTCAGTACGCAAAAGCATAAAAACATCATATGTATCCATCAAATCTCGATAGGAAACTCAATATCAAGATAAGCCAAAACGATCATATATGGCACCATTAGCTGGCCAAACTAATGTGCACACCGACCGAGACTCGGTGTTGGCTCATCTTTCATCTGTAGTGAGTCCGAACTACAGTTGACAAGAGCGTTATGACCTTAGGTGATGATCTTGTCAGTGTCCAGACCCTAGGTGTGGAATCACTCGCAACTCCTGTAGAAAGGTGTCGATATGTTGACTCAATTTTCATGTACCAGCGTCGAGGGTACGGGGTCGCTTAATCTTATTCAGTTGTGCCCAGCACATAATTGGCCAATATTTTCCTCACCAATCACAAAACAAATCATATACAATTATTAAGTGTAAAAATCAAGTAAGGCACCATGCCTTTATTTATCGGTCCAACCGATAAAATTAAACCTTGCCATGGCTCTAAGCCAAAAAAGAAAATATACCTATAACATATATGACTCGGTTATGCATATGAAGGTTTCAAAACATTATTTCATGAAATAAAAGTCATCTTTTGCACTCCAAGTGCAAAGTTGCTTAAAAATGTAGTTTCAGAAAATAAACCATTATTCTTTGCAATTTAAACTCAGATTTGTTAAAAATAATAACATTTCTCAAAATATGTAATAAAAATATCAGTTTCAAAAACTATGTTGAAACATTATTTTGTACAATAAAAGTTATCTTTTGTACTCCGAATGCATAGTTGTTCAAAACAATGCAAGTTATCAAATACATACACATATTAGCATCCATTTGAAATTTAATTCTACCATATGTTGCCTAGGTTCAAAATTCAAATACAAGTCATCATGCTTGTCTTAGGATGTTCTAATCCTATTTGCGAAAATATGGTTTCCCTAACTCACCTCAAAAGAATGTATACACTCCCTTGCTTTCAAAAAATCCTCTGTATGAGTTCCTTGATTCATAACTCCCGAGCCTTTATACATAAAATTCATACAATGTATTTACTACTTAAACATGAATTTCATATTTATACATTGTCATATAAGTGTATAAAACACAATATCACTCTTTAAGCTATAGGATTTTACCATTAAGCTTCTCACATGGTTACTTCCTTACTATTCACATTAGCTTTTCTTTTTCATTTTCTAAGGCATTTAATGCCTTTAATCCTACACTTACTCATTGCACCACATAATAAAGCACATCTTTATCCAAGTATATTAGGCTTTACTTGTCAATCTACTTTTGATTGCCTTGTGTTTTGTAAAAGATTTTATGTATGAAATTTGATACTATTGTTGAGATTGCCTTGAGTGGATTAGAGATTCCTGGAGTTGTGGTTGGATGTGAATATAGAAGTGTGTTTGAAATCGTTACATGTTTTGAGATTTTAAAAATATAGCTGTTGTGTTGCCAAAATTTTTCAAAAAAAAAGAAAAGAATAGATATTCAGTTAGCCTTGCATATTCGTATTATGGATACCATTAGTGTCCTTAGCCCGGTTATGCGGTGGTTGTCATAGGTCCGATGTGGTACCGAGTCGTGACATTTCATGTTACAAATGGGTTGATCATTATTCTTTGATCCCATCAGCTGCACAAAAAAAGCTCCTTGCTAGCTCAAGAAGGTTTTCCTTATCTGGATACACATTACCCGTTCTGTCTTATAATTCAACTATTCCATTTATGTTTCTTCTGGAAGTTAGTGTAGATTGGAAGAATTTTGTATTCAAGTCCCCACCCCTCAACCAATTTAGTCTTACTTTTTTCTTGAGAATAGTATTATGGAGGTTCAAACCTATTGATATTTGGTTAGCAATTTCAACTCAGTGCACCTCAAATCTAAGTCATGAGGTGAGTTGTAACAATTTTCTTAGTCTAGTTTCAGCTTCTCCCCAAGCATAGTGATGTCACGAGAGTTATTATTCGTGAATCCTTTGAAAGCAACTTTTTGAAATTTTAGTTTCAGTATAAGTTAAAATGCTTTTCACCCTTTCACTTCTTGTCTCCAGTATTTGCGAATTAATTCCGAGAATCCCTCCATTTATATAACTTCATTGAAGAATCTAATTGGTATTCCAAATTTCCTAGATTCTAATAAGTTATGAATCAGAAAATAGGAATGATCAGAGAAAATTTTTCCCTTTACACCTCTTTAGAGCTAAAAGTATAGTTGAAATCCCCAGCTACAAGCTAGGGGTTAAAAATTTTGGCTTAAAGTCTGCTCAAATCAACCCATAACTTACTTCTCTGAAAACTAAATTAGCCGCATAAATTAAAGTAAGATCACATTTAGTGGACTAACCTCCCAAGCAACAACTAAAATGGATATGTTGGTCACTTTCTTCAATTTTTAAGTTTCTATCAGATCATAATTCTAAAAGAAAATGATTCTCCCATTATAAAGGGATTGATGATTAAAGAATGACTTCCATTGAGCACCCAAAAAATTTAGACAACTATGTAAATGAGGTTCTTTAATTTTGGTTTCTAGCAATCCTACGAAATAAGCTTGCTTTTCTTTCGCTACCTCCTTTACCATAGCCCTTTTGAGAGGGTCATTAAGCCCTCTAGTGTTCCAAATTAGGACTTTCATATTAGGGAATTTCCCCTTTGTTTATGTTCTTGTCTTTTTTTTTCCTAGAAAACCTTCTTCTATAGTTAACTTATTCCCCCTGATAAACAACTTGCAATATAGCCTTCTCCTTATTCAGATTGCTAGAGATTTTAGTATTAGGCTCACCTGATACATCCTTAATGAACTTAGAACTTTTGGAAGTAGCCTCATTGTTTCCCAAGTCTTCATTCTCCTTACAGACTTGTTATTAGATTTCTAATTCCCCTTGAGAACCCGATTGTGCTAACATTGTCACCTTATTTTGGTTATTTGAGATTTCAGTATTATGCTCAACTGCAATCTCATCTTTTTTTTAGATCCACCAGAAGCAATATTCTAGTTTCCATGTACTATCTTCACGTCATTACCTTACACCATATTGTCAGTTTCCATGTTACAATTAGTTTCATTTCGAAATTTGATTCCCTTATTGCAGCTTCATTTTCTGCATTTTCCATTTGTTTGTTCTCTTGCAGAAGATATTCATTTGTTTCATTCACCCCATTGACCTCAGAGTCTATCTATTTATTGTCTTTTTCTTCTAGTTGTTTTTCTTCAAATTTATATCTTATAACTAACTCTTAACTACCTGTTTTGAAAAGTCTTCCAGTTGGCACCCATTTTTTGGTAAAGCTAATGGACTTCCAAGGATAAGAACGGGTTGATCTCCCTTTTATTCAACTCGCCATTTTCTCCAAGGTGCATGACTGATAGGTACTCTAGTAACCTTGAGTTTTTCTAAATTTCAATACAAATTTTCGCATAGCCTATCCTTTCCATACTTGAGGTTTAAGAATCCATACAAAGCGGTTTAGCTAGAGAGCTAGCAAGGAAGCTAAGCCCTTCCATAATCCAAAATTCTAGAGGGAGGATATGAAAGCACACCCACAAGGGAATTAAGTCAAATTTTCCTCTTTTCATCTTCATATCTGGCCTCCATCTTTGAATGAATAAGGGTTGATCACCTACGTGTGATAGCTCATGTGCAATAATATCATTCAATCCACCATCATCTACAAACTTGAATAAAAATGTTTCATCCTCTCTTAACATAATCTTTTCTATCCTCTTAGATCCCCATTTACTTTTTTCCCATGCATTGACTACTTGGAAAGTTGGCGTTCTATTCCAAAAGAACCTGATTAAAGTTGAAGACCACACTTTAGCACCTACATTAAGGAGTTCAACCATTGGAGTGATAGTACTTTCAATTACTGCATTTGAAAGTGCTTCAGGGAAACTTTTTTATGCTAAGTAAATAGCTTCTTCTTCTAAGCCCCAAAAAGGTGAGAAGCTTCAACTCCTTCCTTATCTCTTGTAACTATTTTGAGGTTGTTCAGATTGTTAAAAACCTAGGGCTTACCGAGGAGAGTATCTTTTAAGAGCACAAGGAATTCTTCCATGACACCAAAAGACTCCCCAATCTTTATAGTGGAGACATCGGCCTTTAGAAGGCCTTCCATCTGGGTAGAAACTCTAGTAAGGAGGGGTTCTATGAAGTTGTTGAGTGGACCAAAGTGGCAACAAATATGAGAGGCGAGAAAAGGAAAAAAGAAAAAATTAAGGGTAAAAAGGTAATCGTAACTAGAGAGAAGGTAGAGGATAAAAAGCTAGAGAGAAGATGTCAAATAAAGACGGTATCATTTTAGAATTAAGTTGTGTCAATTGACAATATTGTTGTTTCTATTGAAGTGCTATCCTAGTAACAAATATTAACATAATTAAGTTTTTAATTTTATTTTTTTTCAAAATGATAAAAAAAGAAGAAGAAAAAAAGAGGAAGATAGAAAACGATAAACAACTACATAGAAAAAAAGAAGTAAATGTTAAAATATTACAATTATATCCTTATTGCTTTCTATGTAATAAAATTAAATTTATTTAAGTGGCACATATTTTGCCGTAATTGGTCACGGACGGTTGATTATGTAGTTGTTACCTTCTAGGAATTCATGCCAGTTTTCTAACACTCGCTCATTTCCTCTTCAAAACGACAACATTCTAACCCGGTTTTATCCCTGATAAAAGTTCCACGACCCTTACCTCCAGGACACCGAGCATGGGGTAGGTTGACCCATAATAAAAGCGGGCCTAAAGAATGCGCCCATTTATGGGAAACCATCAACAATTGTGGGATTCTTTGCCAAAACAGGTTACTTAACGTCGGATATATCCCATCCCAATTCCCAAACAACCCCGCGTTTAGTTGTTTTCAATTTAACGTTGTCGCCAAGGAAAACAAGGAAACCCATGATGTTACATCAAGGTTCATGTACTTGCATTATCTGTTGGTCGTTTGCGCGAAGGTTATTGATAAGTCATTTTTATCTTATATTCCCCACACAATTTGCCAAAATACGACTTATTTATTGAATGTCTAACCCAACTTGGCTGTCTGTTTTTTCTATTTGTGTTCCTTTTGGATTGCAAGTTAGTACTTGAATAATTGGTGTAAAGTGAGAGACAACGATATCGTAGTGGATTGTTATGTCTAGTGCTTTAGAACTTCTGCTTTATAACACGACATCAATGTTGTACGGATGCACCGCGGTCTGATTTATGGAGATATAGTAGTGAATTGTTATGTCTAGTTATGCTTTAGAACTTCTATTTTGTAACACTGCATATATGTTGTACGGATGCTCCGCGGTCTGAACAAATCGAGACAAATGCAAAGCACTTGTCAAGCCTTGTTAACTCTAAATCAATAGTCCAACATAGAGAGTAACTAGTTCTACACTATATGCTTTGTAACAATTCTTGGTAAAAACGTTATATAAAATTCAAAATGATAGGTAAATATTATGTAATTAGCGTTACTTTTACCAATTTAATCACATTATATGGTTATTTGTATTCTTATTGTGCTAATTAATTATCAATCATTAAAAAGATTTTATGTAAGATTAATTAATATCATAATTTAGAAGTTTTTGAACTGATTCAATAATAAATTTTGATAAGTTACAATACCAAATTTTAAGTTGGTACATATTAGTTTTTTTCAATATTTTATATCTTTAAATTTTGATATATTTCCTTATCTCTAAGCGAATATTATATATATATATATATATGACTACCAAAAAAAAAACACAATTTTATTTTATATTGAAAAAATTTTAAATTGTATATTTAAACTATTAAATATATATTTTAAATGTGTGTGTGTGTGTGTGTGTTTGTGTGTGTGTGTGTGTTTGTGTTTGTGTTGCATTTCCATTTTCTAAATCTATTTACTTAAAAATAATTGATAATATTATGTGTAACTAATTTATTTCAAATTAATATATAAACTAAGTCATAAATAATTATTGGATATTAAAAATAAATATGTTATGTATTGATTTTGTAAATATTTTAAAAAATATAAAAATGAATTATAGACAAATATTTTAAAAAAATTGAATATGTTTAGTGTTATGTTTTTTTAATGTGAAATGAATTCATTGATGAGCTCTCCAGGACAACAATAGAGTACTAGTACAAGGTTGTGCTATACTGAAAGTATTTGATGCAATATATTTACAACGTACGATTTGTATGGACTGCTATAAATCAGAAGGCTAAGTTATAGCAAATTCCATCTTCTTGTAAGTGAGAGATTCATGCCTTCAGTAGATTATTGACCAACAACGATCTGTCTAATCAAGCAGTAAATTACGTGAGCTAGAGCAAGTTTATCAATTTTACAGTTGTTGAACAATCTTTGATTCCTTTCCATCCATATTTAATACACTGAACAATTTAGACTTAGCTTAGGCAATGTTAATTTCTCCGGCCAATTCTTTAATTGATTTTCATCCCACAATAATATAAGATCCCAGTCTGTAATTGAACGGTAGAGATTAATGATTTGTTGCACCTTAGCCCAAATAGTAGTTGTGTAATTACATTTAAAGAAAAGATGGTTTTCAGTTTCAGGTTTAAGACAACATAGTATGTAGATCTAGTCACTGGATACCTTTAATATATGTTGTGAAAGATGATTAGTTAGTTAATTATTTAGTTAATTGTAATTAGCCTTTAGATATTCAATACGGTTGTATTAGTTAGTTTGTACAGTTTTTGTAGTTAGTACAGTTTACATACAGTTTATAAAGTCTTGTATATATACAGTACCAATACGTCAGAAGCTGAATAAGATCGTATTATTCAGTCATTTCACTTCTTATTTCGTTTAGCTCTAAATTGTACATGGTATCAGAGACAAAATAGGGTTCTTGCGAAAAGGGGATTTCTTGATTTTGGGCAGCCGACGGTGACGATTTCTTGCGTCCGAAGGAGAGACGTCGACGATTGCTATTTTTCATACCGGCGAAGGTGATTGTGGAGTTTCTAAGCTCGTCCATGGCTGATCGTACCGAACCTCGTTCTCGGCATGGTGTATGTGTCGATGACGATCCGTTTCTGCTACAACCGTCTGATCATCCCGGCATGGCGTTGGTGCTTACGCCGTTGACTGGGTCGAATTATTTCAGCTGGAGCACAGCCATTCAAACCGCTCTTGAAGCTAAAGATAAGATTTGCTTTATCGATGGCACACTGGAACCACCCACAGATGCGATTCGATACAGGAAGTGGAAGAAAGTTGATTCGATGATTAAGTCATGGCTTCGCAACTCCATTTCTAAGGACTTGGGCGACAGCTTCGTTTATTCACCTAGTGCCAAGCATCTGTGGGACGTCTTGGAGAAACGATTTGGGGTTAGTAATACTCCACAGATGTATCAAGTACAGCGAGAGATGATGTCTACTGAACAAGGTAACAATACAGTAACTCAATATTTTAGCAAACTTAATCAGTGTTGGGATGAGTTTGATCGACTCATGCCTTTACCTGGGTGTGGTTGTACTGGATGTTCTTGCTGTGCAAGAATCACTGAGAAACTGAAGGAGAGGGCGGATGCGTCCAAGTTGCTCCAATTTCTGATGGGCTTGAACAGGTCTTTTGACAATATTCGAAGTCAAATACTGAATCTGGATCCAGCTCCAGATATTGATCGTGCTTATAGTATGGTGCTAAGGGTGGAAAGTCAGAGGGCAGTGCATCTGAGTTTTTCTACTGAGAATCCGGACATAGCTTTATTTGCTAAGACTTCTGGTTCCAACAAAGGGGATGATAAAACTGGTACCAAGAAGAAGGAATCTGGAAGGAAGTCTGATAAATCTGATAAGCAGTGTGATCATTGTCACAGTATAGGGCATACAAGGGAGACTTGTTTTAAGCTTCATGGATATCCTGAATGGTATGAAGAATTAAAAAAGAAGAAGGGTTCTGGTTTTAAGAAAGCGAATGCTAATTTGGTGGCTGAACTGGCTGAGACACCTTTTGATGTATCCCCACCTACTAATGAAGGAAGAGATCTTGGACAGTTAATGATGCAAATGCAGATTATGCAGCAGGACTTGGCTAAAATTGTGAGTGGGAAGTTGCCGATGACCGGAGGAACAGGGAAGGAATTTTCAAACTTTATTTTTGCAGGTACTGCTGGGTATACAAACACAGCATTACATGCATTAAGTATTTCTGGAAGCAACATTTGGATCATTGATACAGGGGCATCTAATCACATGTGCTGTGATGATGAGATCATGAAACACCGCATACCACTCAAGCATACTATACCTGTCCAATTGCCAGATTCTAGTACTCAGTTAGCTACTCATGATAGTCATGTTGTTTTACATCCCAATCTTATTCTACAACATGTCTTATACCTACCCACTTTTAAGTTCAACTTACTATCAGTTCAGAAACTTGCTGATAGTGCTGGTGTTTATTTCACTTTCTTTCCTTCACATTGTCTCATACAGGACCTGAAGAGTAATAAACTCATTGCTGTGGGAGCTGTAGTGGGAACCTTATATTTTCTCACACCAAAATCCTTTGACTCTACTGTAATCCGTAGCTATCTGGATCTTTGTGTAACTCATAAACCCATAAGTAGAGTTGACAGTAAACTGTTGTCTAGTCTTGTCTTCTCTAATTCTTGTACTGTTTCTACTCCAATAAATACCAATGCTGATATTTGGCATTCACGACTTGGGCATGCTTCTTTAAAGGTGTTGCAACATATCAGTTGTCTTGATATTAAAACCTTGAAGGAACCATGTAATGTATGTCATTTGGCAAAACAACATCGTCTTCCTTTCTCAGTGGCTGAGGGACGTGCTACACATGTGCTGGAATTGATCCATGTTGATCTATGGGGTCCATACAAACAGGCAAGTTTTTCTTCTTGTCATTATGTACTAACTATTGTTGATGATTTTAGCAGGGCAACTTGGACTATTCTGTTGAAATACAAGTCTCAAGTGCCTGATGCCCTGCTCGGATTTATCAAATTGGTAGAAAATCAGTTTGATTTCAAGGTGAAGAAGGTGCGGTCTGACAATGGGACAGAGTTTGTTAATAACTATTGCCAAGATTTCTTTGCTGACAAGGGAATTTTACATCAGAAAACCTGTTCTTATACTCCTCAGCAGAATGGAGTGGTGGAACGAAAGCACAAGCATTTGCTGCAAGTTGCTCGAGCACTTATGTTTCAGGCACATATGCCTAAACATTTTTGGGGGGAAGCAATTTTGACTGCTGCACATATTATTAATCGCTTACCCTCCTCTGTTCTTGATTGGAAAACCCCTTTTGAGATTCTGTTTCACAGATCACCTGATTATGGACAATTGAAGGCTTTCGGTTGTCTTTGTTATGCCACGAATACCACTCCAAGGAAAGGTAAATTTGAGGCAAGAGCACAGAGATGTGTTATGGTGGGTTATGCTTCTGGTCAGAAAGCATACAAAGTTTATGACTTGGATTCCTGTTTGATGTTTAGTTCACGGGATGTAGTATTTTATGAGAAGGAATTTCCTTTTGCTGATTCTGCCAAGCCTAACCATCATCCTTCTGTTATTTCAGATTTTGATTTGAGTTTACCTAATCCTGCTTCTGAACTATTTGAAGCACCTCCTTCTGCTGACTTTGTTGATGCTATAGAAGCTACTGATAGTGGTAATGCAGCTGCTGATGGTGTCCCCGTATCCACTGATGTGGTTGATGGGGTTGATATGATTGAAGACATGGCAGACAATGTTAATCATGACTTTATACCAGCTCAACAACTCCGCATGAGTGCCAGACTGAGGAGATCTCCAATTTGGATGAAGGATTATGTTAATTGCAGTGTTTCTGATGATATTTTTGAAGTTGCTCCAAGTTATGCAGCATTTATGACCAATATCAGTAAGATTGTGGAACCCCAAACTTTCCGTCAGGCAGCTCAACACACAGAGTGGGTAGATGCTATGAATCAGGAGTTGGTAGCTCTAGAAAACAACCAGACTTGGGACATAACTGTTCTTCCTCCTGGCAAGAAAGCTATCGGGTCTAAGTGGGTGTACAAGGTTAAATATAATGCTGATGGGACAGTGGAACGTTATAAAGCTCGATTGGTGGCAAAGGGGTACAACCAGACTGCTGGTGTTGATTTCTTTGACAGCTTTTCCCCGGTTGCTAAATTGGTCACGGTGAGAACTTTTTTAGCTTTAGCCACTAAACAACATTGGTTTATTCATCAGTTAGACATTAATAATGCATTTTTGCATGGTTACCTCAAAGAAGAAGTTTATTTGACTCCACCAGAGGGTTATACAAAGGTTGTTCCAGGACAAGTTTGCAGATTGAAGAAATCTTTATATGGCTTGAAGCAAGCCTCTAGAGAGTGGAACTCGGAATTCACTACTCAGGTTTTGCTTTATGGTTTCTCTCAATCTATGAATGATCATTGCTTGTTTACTAAAGTCACTAAAGGAGGTTTTATGGCTTTACTGGTTTATGTTGATGATGTGTTAATTGGTGGTACTTGTGAGGAAGAAATAGTTGCTGTCAAACAGTTTTTACACTCATTGTTTACCATTAAAGATCTGGGAAGTGCTAAGTATTTTCTAGGTATTGAAATTTCTAGAACACCTAAAGGTACTTTCATTTCTCAACGAAAATATTTGCTGGATATTCTTACTGATTGTGGTCTGACTAATTCTATTGCTGCTCCTACCCCATTGCCTCGCAACCATAAATTTGATGAGACCAGTGCATTGTTTTCGGATCCTGACAAATATAGAAGGTTGGTTGGTAGGTTATTATACCTGAACATGACTAGACCAGATGTCACTTTTAGTGTACAACAACTTAGTCAATTTGTGGCTTCTCCTACTCATGCTCATTGGGAAGGAGCTTTGCATGTATTGAGGTTTCTTGCTGGAACCAAGGACAGGGGTTTATTTTATAATCATGATAGCTGTTTGCAATTGACTGCCTATTGTGATAGTGATTGGGCATCTTGTCCAATTTCTCGCAAATCCGTCAGTGGTTATTGTGTCTTTTTGGGAGATTCTTTGATAAGCTGGAAAAGTAAGAAGCAAACCACGGTTTCTAGATCTAGTTGTGAGGCTGAGTATAGGAGTATGGGTACTACTGTTTGTGAGCTTCAGTGGTTGGTGTATTTGCTTAAGGATTTCAGGATTTCTGTTTCTTTGCCAATTGATCTTTGGTGTGACAATCAGTCCGCCTTGCATATAACAGCTAATCCAGTGTTTCACGAACGGACTAAGCATCTTGAGATTGATTGTCACATTGTGCGCCAGAAGTTCAAAGAAGGGTTTATTATTCCTCGTTATGTTTCCACACATCTTCAAGTTGCTGATATTTTTACTAAATCTTTGGCTGCTCCTCAGTTCACTCAATTGACTGTCAAGTTGGGTTTACTTTCTCATCCATCTCCAACTTGAGGGGGGTGTGTGAAAGATGATTAGTTAGTTAATTATTTAGTTAATTGTAATTAGCCTTTAGATATTCAATACGGTTGTATTAGTT
>JANZLH020000062.1:218278-235233 GCA_026770325.2 Erythroxylum fimbriatum
CGATAGTCAACTACTATCATGATATGAAACTCATCATTCCCTTGAAGTAAACTCCTTTACTTACATGGAGATAAATCGCAACACTACAGTCTAAATAATAATTAAGCGACCAACTTGATTATTCAACTGTAAATCGATTTATTTTGATTCTAATAATATACATGCTTTCCATACATCTCTGTGTATATGTATATTACTTACAAAAGAATCTTGGAATCTTTTGACTAGATTTATAATGCTCACACAAATAAAACCAAACTCTTTTGTTTCATTAATAATAAATATTTTCATTACGAATCTGTAACTGGAAGAAAATTAAGTTACATGTAAATACACTTGCTTTCCAGGGCACTATATTTACATAACTCCAACACAAAGTTGAACTTCAGTATGGCATTTCATCCGCAAACAGATGGACAGACTGATAGGACAATTAAGACTGTTGCGGATATGCTCAGAGCTTGTGTATTGGAGTTTCAAGGAGCTTGGGATCAATATATAGCACTGATAGAGTTTGCGTACAATAACCACTATCACAGTAGTATTGGAATGGCACCGTGTGAGGCACTGTATGACATAAAATGTCAGTCACCACTATATTCGGATGAAGAGGGCTTGAGAATGGTTGAAGGCTTGGAATTGATACAAGACACAGTGGATAAGGTGAAATTGATCTGAAGTCGAATTAAAGCATCTCAAGATAGACAGAAGAGTTATGTGGATCAAGATCGACAGGATAGAGCACAGTGTAAGAGACAGAGTGTTTCTCAGAGTGTCACCTTGGAGAGGAGTATTGAGATTCGGTAAAAAGGGCAAGTTGAGCCCTAGGTACAATGGTCCTTATGAGATTATTGAGAGGATAGGACCTTTGGAATATAAGGTCCGGAAGGCGTGTTTAGTGATTTTGGGTTTTTGGTGAATTTTAAGAAAATTTATGAAAATTTGGGTAATTTTTGGACTAGGAAAAATGCCAAGTGGCAAGACAAATGATAAATGGTAGTAGAATTTACTGTCAATTGGCAATGGAAAATTTGATAAATAGCTTTGGGATTTATTGACAAGTACTAATTAAAATTGGGAGACAATTGGAGTTGAAATTGGATTTGATTGGACTAGTTAAATAAGATAACATAGTTTGAATTCATAGAAATTGGACATGTGGCAAGTGACAAGCGGCCATGTCTTAAAGCCCACCATTCTTTTAAGTTGAAAAACCATTTTTGTTTGTCTCTCACATCTCATGCTTTCTTCTTCTTTTCCATTTTCATTTTTCTCCAATCACTTCTCACCTCACCAACGTTGGAGCTTGTTCTTACCTCCATTTACCACTATCATTTTGCTATCTTCTTCTTCTTCACTTTGTGTTTAACACCTTTAGAAGATGAAGATCATGTGATGCTTAGGAGATAGGGCTATATGTTGTTTTTGAAGAATTGAAACTAAATCAAGTAAGTGGTTATAAATCTTCATGGGGTAGTGTTTAATGAAGCCTTTATGATGATAGTTAGAGGTTAAGTGGCTTAAAGTGCTGTTTTATGTATGATGAACGAGAGTGATGAATAGTTGAAGTAAATGTCTTGCTCTTGGATATGTTTGATGGGTATAACTTTCAAATTACTGAACCAAATTGAATGATCTGGGTGTCATTAGAAACTAAAGAGATAGGAGAATAATTTTCTAGAAGAAAGTATTACCAAATTACTTCATTTGCATTGTGTAAATGATCAAGAACAGTAGACCCGAAAGTCAGTTTTTGGAAAAAATTTGAAATGATTCATTAGGTTATGAAAGTAGATTCAAAGTGTTTTTTTGAGGTATAAACCCTACATACAATTGATACTTATGTGAGTTTTGATATTGGATTGATTTTGTGATGAGAATAATGGAAAAATACTCGGGATTGTCATGAACACGCATTGTGCATATTTTATATACATACATGTGCATTAACAAACACTTATAATTGTGCAAAAGTGTGATATGTGTATATTGCTTGATGTATAGGAACAATTGGAATGTCAACATCCAGACGTTACCGGAACTTCGAGGCAATAGCTTCGGGAGCAATCTGTGAGTAACCTAGACGGTTTTGCTCACTTAATTATTTGTTCTAGATGATGATATGAATATTATTTTGATTATGTTGATTCTGGACAATGAAGGTCCAATGATTTTGATGTATGAATGAGATATTGAAGTACTATTTATATGTGAATGTGACGAACTAAATGCTTCTTGATATGACTGATTGATTATGAGAGGTCATTTCATACATGAATGCATGATCAGATAATGAGAGTTGTGACCCGAGTAGCCACCGAAAACGAGCTTAAAGCTCCAAATGTGATTAAGAGCTAAAGGTTTCCTATGTAAAATGAGCCCTGTATCCCCAACGGATAAGGGACAGTAGAAATGAGCCCGGTATCCACAATGGATACGGAACAATTTAGGCACTCGGTCATAACAACGTAATAATTGGAAAAGAGTCACATGAGCATTTCATATTCATTGTTATACATATGTTGACTGAATGAAATGTATGTTTATCTTACCTTTGAATGAGAATGTGATAAATGATGATTG
Organism: Erythroxylum fimbriatum; assembly: GCA_026770325.2. Taxonomy (NCBI): domain Eukaryota; kingdom Viridiplantae; phylum Streptophyta; class Magnoliopsida; order Malpighiales; family Erythroxylaceae; genus Erythroxylum; species Erythroxylum fimbriatum. Next base: position 220,862 of record JANZLH020000062.1, read on the forward strand.
TGAAAAATGCAAAGATGTGAATTATGTGTTATATGTGTGATGTGATGCATGAATTGAGTGAACCATCGATGATGGTTACCTGATTGAGTTCGAAAAACTCACCAAAATTGCAACGTTAATTTTTCAGGACCGATAGATGACTTTAGTTATTGAAATACTCTATAAGAAGTTTAGTCTTGTATTTTTGGGAACAAGAAGAAATGACTCAAAGGTCGGTCAGCTGGGATTGGAAAGATTAGATAGATTTTTGTGTAATTTCCTCTTTCATGTAGCATATTTTGTATTAGGATATGATGATGAATATGTATGGATGTTTGAAAGATAAATTGTATAAACGTTCGATTTTATGAAATGAAATGAGGAAAATTTGGTTTTAAAATGTTGTGACTTTCTTGATGATGTCTTATGAGAGAATAAAGATAGATGATGCCATGTTAAGTGAATGTTGTGACAGAACGTAGCGCACCATTATCATAGGTTATGTACTGGAATGTCCTCAGGGCATCCCAGTATGTACCTTATGGTATCGGGGTGCTACGTTGAAGACCTAGAAAATCAGTTGTTTCTAAAGATTATGTGGTATATCTACAAGAGTAAGAATTTGACTTAGGAAATAAGGATGATCCAGTTTTGTTTTCACAAGTCGTTGAAAGTATTAATTCTACTAAATTAGTTGATGTTATGAAAGAACAGTTTAATTCTATAGAGCATAATGAAGTTTGAGATTTAGTCAGATTGCCTGAAGGTTGTAAGAGAGTCAAATGTAAGTGGGTTTTAAGACCAAACGTGACTCTTATGGCAATATTGAAAGACATTAGCTTTACTGTTAGTATGTTGGGTAGGTATCAAAGTAATCTTGAATTGAATAATTGGAAAGCTGCAAAGAAAGTTTTGACATATCTACAAGGTACTCAAGACCATATGTTACTTATAGGAGATTTAGTCATCTGGAAGTAATTGGATATTTAGATTTAGATTTTGCAGGTTTCATTGATACCAAAACGTCTACTTTTGGCTACCTTTTCTTATTAATTGGAGGGGCTATTTCTTCGAAAAGTGCGAGGCAATCTGCACCCATTACAGATGTAACATCCCATTTCTATACTAAGGGTTAGAACCTTAGATTTCTGTAAATGAGAAATATCAATCAAAGATTAGAGAAATGCACTTCATGCTCATGCATATTATAGCATACACGCACGTGAATTTGAATTTTTGCACACATTACAATCGCTATACATGCACTCATAGATATTTTCTGAGTATAATTGATATTTAATGTGAATTGTGGATTATGTGTCTTAAAAATTAAGTTGATGTGTATAAGTAGTGATTTAGAATTTTTTTTGGTGAAATTTGAGAATATTATGAAATTTAGGTATTTTTGGACTAGAAAAAATACCAAGTGGTAGAATAATTGATAAATGACAGTAAAAATAAGAGCCAAATAGCAGTGGAAATTTTTATTAATGACATTGGGATTTAATAACATATGTCATTGAAAATTGGGACACAATTGGATTAGAAATTGGATGACAAATGGACTAGAGATTAGTGGTAGGGAGTACCATTAGTAAAAGATGCTATTTGGATTTTTTAGTGATAAGTGTCATGACACTCACCAAGTATTAAATTCATCGTTCATTACATTTGAAAGCTATCTTGCTTTGTCTTTCATGTTGCCATATGGTCTCTTCTTCATTTTCTTCTTCTTTACTCACGATCTTCTCACCCTCACCCTCACCCTCACCCTCATTACATTGAGATCTTGCCTTCCCTCACTTAATTTCTTCAAGGTCTTTGCTATCTCTTCTTTTTGTAACTAAAAACCTAGTCTCTCCCTCATAAATGATGATGATCGTGTGGTGTTAATAAGCTAGTGTTAAGAGTGATTTGAAGATCTTGAAGCTTAAACAAGTAAGTAGTATGTTATTCTTGTTGATATGTTGAGTGAAACATGCATCAAGAAGGTGATATTGGAGTAAAACATATGAGCAGAAAATTGATGATGAAGGGTGCTGGAAAATATGCAGATGCAGTGCTTTCATTGAACATGCATTAGTATTTTAGCCATATATTAATTTTTAGGAATCCAAAATGGATGATTTTAAGTTTATATTAAACTAGAGACATATGGTTATATTTTTTATGAAGAAATACAAATTTAATTCTATCTCTAAGAATTTCAAAATTTGGCTTGAACTCGAGCTTTTGGATTCTGTTGTGGTTTAGGAACAGTCCGTAGTCTTTTAGGTATAACTTACAGAATATTGAACCCCATTGCATGAAATTAGTTTCATTAGAAACTTAAGACATAAAGGAACAATTTTCTAGAAGAATGTTTTGCCTAAATCCTTCTTTTTCCTTGTAATAATGACCATGAAAGATTGACCCGAAGGTCCATTTTGTGAAGAGCTAGAATGAAGCTTGAATAAAAGATAACGCATGATCGTGCATAGGCACGATCTTGACAAAATGGGTCATTAAGGGATTGGACGATCGTGCACAAGCATGATCGTGACAATGGAGGATCAACTGGAACTGCACGATCGTGGACAGTGAAAGTATACTGCTGCTTGACAGCTTTGAACACCCTTCACTCTTTTGGCCATAACTTCTTCCCCGGACCTCCAAATGAAGTGAAAAACAACAAACTCCTCACACATTTTTCCTTCTCTCCACCAATATTTATGGCCATCTGAATTCATTAGGAGAAGATGGAGTGATGAGTTTAGGATTAAAATGATGAAGTGTACTGGAATTTCTTAAATGGAATGATTTCAACTAACTATAAGTAGTATTTTGGCCATATCTTGACCTGTAATTTTTCAAATGGAATGATTTTTAATTTATATTAGACTAAAGACATATGGCCAAAAGTTTTATGAAGAAATCGAATTTCAATTCTGTCTTGGAGAATTCCAAAATCTAGCTCGAAGTCGAGTATAGAGTACTGTTGTAGTTTAAGAATAGTCCAAAGTATTTTGAGTATAACTTTCAGAATACTGAATCAAATTGTATGATTGTGGTATCATTAGAAACTTAATACATAGGGGAACAATTTTATAGAAGAAAGTGTTGCCTAATTACTCCATTTTCCTGGTTAAAATGATCATGCAAAGTCGACCCGAAAGTCTATTTTTAGAAAAATCTGGAATGATCAATGGAGTTATGAACTTGGATTCAATTTGTTTGATTGAGGTGTAAACCTAAGTTCAAATTTTAGTTATGTGATTGTTGGTATATGAATGATCATGTGAGGAGAATATTGGAAATATACCTGGGATTGTCATTGAGCATGCATTGTACATAATGCATATGTATACATATGTGCATAAATGAGTACTTACATAAGTATGCAAATTGGCAATATGTGTAAATGTATATTGCATGATATAGAGGAACATTTAGAGTGTCAACATCTAGACCTTTCTGGAGCAACCTGTGAGTAACCTAGACGGTCTCACTTGAATATTTATTTGTATTAAATTCTGTGTTGGATTATTTTATGAATGCGATTGTGTTGATTTCGGACTTTGAATGTCCGAGGCGTTTGATGCATAAATATCATATTGGATGTGCTCCTTGTATGTGAATTTGTTGAAATAAGTGATACTCAACTTGATTGTTGAATATTGGACTAGGTTCCGAAGAAAAATATGAATGTGCATATGAATTAAATAAGAAATTCTAAACGTATATGTTGAATACCGGGCCAAGGTCTGATAACAATTGTGAATGAGAATTTGATAGTGAATATTACTGTATAATATTGAACACTTTTGATTGACTGGATATATGTGATGCATTTTATTACATGAATGCATAAAAGATAAAGGCAGTTATGGTCGGAGTCGCCAGTGAAAAGAGCTTAATGCTCAGAATCTAATAAGAGCCTCTGGCTCAATTACTATTGTACCCGGTATCCACTAAGGGATATGGAACATTATCTAATACAGCTCGGTATCCACAAGTGATATGAGCTAGTAAAAAGGCACTTGATCATAACAAAGTAATAAATAAAAGTAAGTCTCATGTGCATTACATTTATAATTGATATATATGTTTTAAATGATCAAAATGATCTATTTGACTACTCTAAATGTGATATATGAAGTAAATGATATGTGATACTACATGATAAATGAAGTTATGTGAATTATGTGAGTATATGATGTGATGTGTTATATGATTTGAGTGAACCATCGAGGATGGTTAACTCACTGAGTTCGCAAAACTCACCAAAATTGCAACGTGGCTTTCCAGGTTCAGAGTAGATATCCAGTTAAGCTAATTCAAGTATAGCCATTGAAATCAGATATGGGCTAAGGGTCGGGATCAGTTTGCACCTGTATATGTCTTCAGTGATTTTAGTTTTTGAATTATATTTCTGCAAATATTGTGCAATGTATGTGTGTAAATTGTAAAGTGTAAAAACAATTGTGGCGAGTGATGTTTGTAATGAAATGGGCCCAAACGACTACTGAAATTTTGATGATAAGTATAATGATTGTAACTCTTATAATTAAAAATTTTTATGAATAAAGTGGGCCCAATTTATTTATTGATTTTTCGCATACGCGTGCATTATTTTGAAAAAAATTGTTACTAGTTCAAATGTTGAGTGTTTTAGTATGCCACCCTCGCGGGGTACATAATCAGATATCACTCAGGATGTCCGGTATGTGTCTTGTGAGAGTGGGGTGCTATAATTTTGTATCAAAGCCCAGATTTAGTATCTTACATGGGCGTTTTTCGAAATATGTGTCAAGTTACATGCATTTTAGACATGTCTTAGCATGCAACAACAACTGATCCGTAGTTTGAGTTGCATATGTATGAGTCACACGTATGAGCATTTGTTAAAAGTTTGAGTTGATAAAAATAGTGAGAAAAATGATGATCTGTCAGAATGTGAGAAATGAAAGTTCATGGATATTTAGAAATGAGAAATAGTATATGGTTAGATATGACAGATAAAGATTCAACGCATTTGCATTGGTGGATGTATTGTTGAATATGACATCAATATTGTACTGTGGTGATATATCCTCAATTGTGATATAGATGTGAATGCATTGTTGTGGATTGTTTGAAGAAAATAGAGATATAAATATGAATGACGAGATTTAAAGAGTACAAGTCAAGTTGAAAGAAAATAAAATTTTCTATGACCTTGAGAGGTTGAAATTAGACTTGACATGATAGTTTGATAAATGTGATAAGAGTTACCATTTAGCATAAGATTATATCAGTGGTATTGAGGTCAGAAATTCATGGAGGTTGTGCTCCTAAAATTTTGAATTGATTGCGAATATACATATGTAAGATGAAATAAATGATGATTAGAAGAGGAGATAAATGAGAACGAGATAAGTAAAAGCCCTAAGGTTAAGTTGATTTGTTATTATGAGCGCATATCTGATAATGTGATTACTTTGACAAGTGATATTATCAAGTACCTAAGTATTATATGTTTTCATATGAAATAGGAAGTGATCTATGACTTGTTGAATACTCTTAGTGATCTATGACTTGTTGAATACTCTTAAGTTATATTTCCCATAGTTAAAGTTTTAAGATGACTCAGAGTAGCACATGAAAGTGTTTAAATGATTATTTGGGGATAGATTGAGAGTGTAAATGATGTTACCATGTGTGATGAGTTCGAGGAAAGAGAAGCGGGGCACGATTGTGACATAGTTCCCATGATTGTGGCCAAGATAAATTGGTTCTGTCATGATCATGGCAAAGTCCTCACAATTGTGGGCAGGAATAAAAATTGAAATGTTGTCTAGGATCAATTAAGATCAAAGTATCATTATTGTAACATATAAATTGGTGTTTTTTTTGAAATAAATCTCTGGATAGAATGGGATGCCCTTAATGATACACATCCAAGTATATGTGATAATAATCATGTCTTCTACTTCATCAAGTTTTTGATAAATAGAATATTATGACCTTCTAAGAAAAGATAGAAATTGATCTTCTTGAGGTACTAAGAATGGTTGATACGCAATAATGAAAACAGTTGGTTGATAAGGATTGCATGAACAGTATAGATAATAGTAGCAAGAAATCTCCTTTTTAAAGAAGAATTTCACCGAATTAGGTTACATAGACCAGATGGTTTACTTCTAAGAATGAACGATGATGGAACAAATCAAAAGTAAATATTGGAGTCCCATTTCTATCGGAGAGTTGGGCATAAGAGGTAGAATATGCTATTGAGAGTGTATGCATTTTCTTTGATGTAAAGTATCCAACTATGTGATTGAATTCTTGAATTTGAGAAGACACTATTGCTAACGTGAGGAGAACTTAGGTCCATACTATATTCTATGTAAATATGTTCAGGGGATATAAATTAGATTTGATGAATGTGTTACCAACATAGGAAGTTAAGATTGCAAATAAATTCAAATGTGTTAAGAAACTAGTATGGATGAATAGACATTAGAATAAGTTAATGTGAAATCAGAGGAAATAGAATGAATGGAGAAAATCATTCGAGAAAAGAAGTTAATTAGGAAACTAGAAAAAAGAGAGATGATATTACATCATTGATGAATTAGTTACTTAAGGAATTACGAGAACTAATCATGGGCACATTGAGTTTTGGCAATATCTGTTGAGTTAATAAATTCCCCTGACAGTATTATGATATTGACGAATAAAGTGTTCCAATTTTTCTTAGATCAATTAGTGACTATGATCATAGATGATATATTGAATGTATTCGAAAAGTTGAGAAGAATATTTTGAATACTTGAGGTGAATCTTACATATCATGAAGGTAGAAACAATTATATGGTAAGTTTAATAAAAGTGAATCTTAGCTTGTTTAAATAAAATGTTGGGTCATATAGTATCCGAACATGGCATATTAAGAGACCCAAAGAGAAAGTAGAGGTAATGATGAAGTAAGAAACTCTAAAGAGTATATATGAGATCCGGAGTTTTCTAGAATTAACCGTATATGGGGTACTACCAGAGATTGTTAAGGAGTTTTCACTAATTTTAGTCCTTTGACAAAAATGTCTAAAAAAAAAACATGTAAATCGTATAACTTATAAATGTAAAAAGAATTTTGAGGAATTATAATACCGATGTTAATTATATCGTTTGGATTTGGAGATTTTATAGTATACAATGATGTTTCACACCAGAGATTAGGGTGAAATCTAATGCAACATAATAAAGTGATTTCGTATACATAGAGACAATTAAAGTCTTATGAGTTTATTATTTGATATATGATTTAGAACTTGCTACAATAGTGATTGCTTTGAAAGTTTGGAGACATTATATATATAGAAACATTTTTGATATATATAAATATACAAATCATTTAAGCATGAGGTAATTATTGAGTTTGAAAGAATTGAATACGAAACCGAGACAATGGATATAATTACTGAAAGATTATGATTGTACAAATGAGTGCTATCCTGGTAATGCTAGTGTGTATCTGATGTATTGAACAGAAAATTCAATAGCGGTTTAGCACAAATTTAGATATTGAGGTTACCAAATCTAGTACAATAAGGAGCATAGAATGTCGAGTTAAATTTTGGGCAAATCAAAGTACTATTATCTATTGAATTTAAGATCAGTTTCACATGATAGAATCAACAAAGCCCAAATTGAGGATTTCAAAATTTTGATTCTTACTGTGAAATTGAAAATGTATCTGGATTTTGAAGTTGAATAGGAAAAATGATACCTTGTGACTGAAGTAAAGAGTATGTGTACCTGAAGGAGATGATTGCGAAAAGAGATTTTTGGATAAAGCATAAATAACAACCTATGATATACATCCCAATAGGAATATGCTGAAATAACATTTAACGGCTAAGGAGGTAGAAACAAGTGACTGCATGTATAAGTTGTCAACAGTCTTAACTATTGGAGATATGCTTAAAGCTTATATTTTAGAGTTCATAGGAACATAAGGCCAATGTATGGTTCTAATTGACTTTAAGCTTAACAATCATTATCATAGTGATACCATTAGAATACTGTATGAGGCGTTACGACGGAAAGAGTCGTTTGCCCTTATATTGAAATGAAGAGGGCCTAAAAATGGTTGAAGGCCAGAATTGATTTGAGATACTATTAATGAGTGAAATGAATCTGTAGTGATTCAAGAAAGATAAACGAGTTAGGTGGAATACCGAAGATATGGAATATAATAAGATAGACATAAAAGTTAAGTGTCACTGAAAAGATGTGAATTAAAAAAAATGTTTTTGAGGGTATCACCTTGACAAGGTGTGCTCAGGTTAGGAAAAAGGATAAGCTAAGCCCGACATAAATTGGTCCACATGAAATTATTGTGAGGATAGGACCATTAACAAATGAGTTTGTATTACTAACAAAGATGTCTCAGATTCATAATGTGTTATATGTGAGTATGCTAAGAAATATCGATATGATCTAATATTGGTGTTATCGATTCAGCAAGTGAAAAATTGTGAGTAATCTGAGATATATTAAGGAACTAGTTAAGATAGTGAATGATTAAATAAGTGATTGAAAGATCTAGTGAGTCTATCGACTATAGACAAATGGAAGAAATTATTCTAGTGATGGTGTTAAACAGGATATGGAGGAGCATATGAGGAAACAATACCCCTGCCTTTTTTATCAATCAGATAAGAATTTCGAGGAAGAAATTTATTAAGTGGGGGGGGGATTGTAACATCCCGTTTCTATACTAAAGGTTAGAACCTTAGATTTCTGTAAATGAGAAATAACAATGAGAGATTAGAGAAATGCACTTCATGCTCATGCATACTATAGCAAACACCCAAGTGAATTTGAATTTTTGCACACATTACAATGACTGTACATGCACTCATTTGACATTTTTTTGGGTATAATTGATATTTAATGTGTTTATAATGTGAATTGTGGATTATGTGTCTTAAAAATTAACTCGACGTGTATAAGTTGTGATTTAAAATTTTTTTTGGGTGAAATTTGAGAATATTATGAAATTTGGGTATTTTTGGACTAGGAAAAATGTCAAGTGGCAGAACAATTAATAAATGGTAGTATAAATAAGAGTCAAATAGCAGTGAAAATTTTTATTAATGACATTGGGATTTAATAACATATGTCATTGAAAATTGGGAGACAATTGGATTAAAAATTGGATGACAAATGGACTAGAGATTAGTGGTAACGAGTACCATTAGCAAAAGATGTTATTTGGATTTTTGAGTGATACGTGTCATGACACTCACCACGTATTAAATTCATCGTTCATTACATTTGAAAGCTATCTTGCTTTGTCTTTCATGTTTCCATATGGTCTCTTCTTCATTTTCTTCTTCTTTACTCACGATCTTCTCACCCTCACCCTCATTACATTGAGATCTTGCCTTCCTTCACTTTGTTTCCTTAAGGTCTTTGCTATCTCTTCTTTCTGTAACTAAAAACCTAGTCTCTCCCTAATAAATGATGATGATCGTATGGTATTAAGAAGCTAGGGTTAAGAGTGATTTGAAGATCTTGAAGCTTAAACAAGTAAGTAGTATGCTATTCTTCTTGATATGTTGAGTGAAACATGCATGATGATAGAAGGTGATATTGGAGTAAAACATATGAGCAGAAAATTGATGATGAAGGGTGCTGGAAAATGTGCAGATGCAGTGTTTTCATTGAACATGCATCTGTATTTTAGCCATATATTAATCTATAGACATCCAAATAGGATGATTTTAAGTTTATATTAAAATCGAGACATATAAATATATTTTTCATGAAGAAATCGAAATTTAATTCTATCTCTAAGAATTTCAAAATTTAGCCTAAAGTCGAGCTTTTGGATTCTATTGTGGTTTGGAATAGTCCGTAGTATTTTAGGTATAACTTACATAATATTGAACCAAATTGCATGAAATTAGTTTCATTAGAAACTTATGACATAAAGGAACAATTTTCTAGAAGAATGTTTTGCCTAAATCCTTCTTTTCCCTTTTAAAAATGACCATGAAAGATTGACTTGAAGGTCAGTTTTGTGAAGACCCAGAATGAAGCTTGAATAAACACGATCGTGAAAAAATAGTTCATTAAGGGATTGCACGATCGTGCTTGCAATTGGAAGTGCACCATCGTGCATAGTGAACGTATATTGCTGTTTGACAACTTTGAACACCCTTCACTCTTTTGGCCATAACTTCTCCAAACTTCCAAATGGCTTGAAATTTAAACCAACAAACTCCTAACACATTGGTCCTTCTCTACACAAAAATTTATGTACATATGAATTCATTCAGAAAAGATGGAGTGATGTGTTTAGGATGAAAATGATGAAGTGTACTGGAATTTCTTAAATGGAATGATTTCACTGAACAGTCAGTAGTATTTGGGCCATATATTGACCTATAATTTTCCAAATGGAATGATTTTTAATTTAGGTTAAACTAGAGACATATGGTTACAAATTTCCTGAAGAAATCAAATTTCAATTCTGTCTTTGAGAATTCCAAAATCTGGCTTGAAGTTGAGTACAGAGTACTATTATAATTTAAGAACAGTCCAAAGTATTTTGCGTATAGCTTTCAGAATATTGAATCAAATTGTATGATTGTGGTGTCATTAGAAACTTAATACATAGGGAAAAAATGTTATAGAAGAAAGTGTTGCCTATTTACTCTATTTTCCTGGTTAGAATGATCATGCAAAGTCGACCCGAAAGTCTGTTTTTAGAAAAATCTGTAATGATCAATGGAGTTATGAACTTAGATTCAATTTGTTTGATTAAGGTGTAAACCTAAGTTCAAATTATACTTATGTGAGTACTGGTATATGAATGATCATGTGAGGAGAATATTAGAAATATACCTGGGATTGTCATTGAGCATGCATTGTACATAATCCATATGTATACATATGTGCATAAATGAGTACTTACAAAAGTGTGCAAATTGGTAATATGTGTAAATGTATATTGCATGGTATAGAGGAACATTTAGAACTTCAACATCCAGACGTTGCCGGGACTTCGAGGAAATAGCTTTCTGGAGCAACCTAAACGGTCTCACTTGAATATTTGTTTGTATTAAATTTTGTATTGGATTATTTTGTGAATGTGATTGTGTTGATTCTAGACTTTGAAAGTCCGAGGCATTTGATGCATGAATATCATATTGGAAGTGCTCCTTGTATGTGAATTTGATGAAATAAGTGATACTCAACTTGATTGTTGAATGCTGGACCATTTTTTGAAGAAAAATGTGAATGTGCATATGAATTAAATAAGTGATTCTAAACGTACATGTTGAAAGCCGGGCCAAGGTCCGATGATAATTGTGAATGAGATTGCGATAGTGAATATGATTGTATAATATTGAGTACTTTTGATTGTCTGAATATATGTGATGCATTTCATTATATGAATGCATAAAAGATAAAGACAGTTGTGACCGGAGTCGCCAGTGAAAAGAGCTTAAAGCTTAGAATCTAATAAGAGCCTCTGGCTTAGTTGTTATTGTACCTGGTATCCACTAAAGGATATGGGACATTCTCTGATACAGCTCGGTATCTACAAGAGATATGAGCTAGTAAACAGGCATTCGGTCACAAAAAAGTAATAAATGAAAGTGGGTCTCATGTGCATTACATTTATAATTGATATATATGTTTTAAATGATCAAAATGATTTGTTTAACTGCTCTGAATGTGATATGTGAAGTAAATGATATGTGATATTGCATGATAAATGAAGTGATGTGAATTATGTGAATATATGATTTGATGTGTTATATGATTTGAGTGAACCATCGAGGATGGTTAACTCACTGAGTTCGCAAAACTCACTAAAATTGCAACATGACTTTTCAGGTTCAGAGGAGATATCCAGTTAGGCAAATTGGAGTATAGCCACTAAAATCAGATATGAGCTAAGGGTTGGGATCAGTTTGCACTTGCATAAGTCTTCAGTGATTTTAGTTTTTGAATTATATTTCTGTAAATATTGTGCAATGTATGTGTGTAAATTGTAAAGCGTAATAACAATTGTGGCGAGTGATGTTTGTAATGAAATGGGCCTAAACGATTACTGGAATTTTGATGATTTGTATAATAATTGTAACTCCTATAATTGAAAATGTTTATAAATAAAGTGGGCCCGATTTGTTTATTGATTATCCGCATATGAGTGCATTGTTTTGAAAAAAACATTGTAACGAGTTTGATTGTTGACTATTCTAGTATGCCACCCTCGCGGGGTACGTACTCGAATATTACTCAGGATGTCGGGTACGTGTCTTGCGAGAGTGGGGTGTTACAACGGAAGTTGAATTTGTAGCATGTTTTGAAGCTACAATTCAAGGATTATGGTTGTGAAACTTGTTTTCGGGATTTGGATTTATCGACATTATCGCCAAGTTGCTGAAAATTTATTGTGATAATTCTATAGGAGTTTTTTTTCCAAAGAACCCCAAGTATTCTAAAGCTGCTAAACATATTGAATTAAAATACTTGTCTGTCAAAGAAGAAGTTTAGAAACAAACAGTGTCAAATCAACATATTAGCCCTAATTATATAATTGCAAATCCTTTGACGAAAGGATTGGTATCGAAAATCTTTAAAGAACATGTCATTGAGATTAATGATGTTTGTATTTTGATACTGTGAGCTCATTTATGTTTATGTTTATGTTAATCCTATTTTATAGTATACATTTATGAATAAATAATGTTGATATGATTTGTCTTTAACTAATACACTATTATTGGACCATTAATGTGTTTTTTAAATTTATGGATCATATTGAATAAATCGCTGATATTGTAATACATGGAAGGAATTACGTCATTTGTTAAGATGTAAAACCGCAACGACTCTTATTAATATCTTTGTTTAATTGTGATTTATGATGTGATCAACATTAAAGAATTTAACAAAGTTTATGCGTATAATGTTTATTTATTATTAAACCATGATATAACATTTTTCAATTAATGAGCCAATTGGGAGAACGTAAAACCTATATATTATATGTGACTTATTAATAATTATGATTTTAATAATATTAAGTGCTAAATTTTGACTGGTTAATTTGATTAAGTAAGATAAGGTTTTGTTTTAAACTCACTGCTCGATAGGAACGATTTAAATATTCTTATTTCATTTGAAACTGGTCCTCTTACCTACTGTTTAGTCAAATTCATATAGATATTTAGGTCATATTTATATTTATTTTGCGTATTTATTCATTCATTTTAGTAGCATTTTTAGGTTTATTTATTTATTTTTATTGAGTTTGTTATTTATTTTATTTTCTGATTTTTCTTTATAAAAAGCATAAAATTTGTCTTCAAATTGGACTAAGAGGTTGCTACTACAACAGATGGATAAAAAAAGAAAGAACAGCCAAAACGACAACACATGAGGAGAGGCAGCCTAAAGAAATGACGTAGCACAGCTGGCAAGAGTCCAAAACGCACGCTGGAAAGGAGGATGACTAGCGGCAGCAGCGTGTGGAATTAGAGAGTATATACATTACAGAGGTTTTAAAATGGAAAGCAAGAGACACGTGGAGGTTTAAACTACGGCAACAGAAGGTTGATTAAGTGAGGAGGACACGCGGCAACAGAGGAGCAAGGGAATGAACAATTAGGTTTTATCATTATTTAAGCTAGGCGGCAGTACCGAGGGAGGCTGGATTTTATTTGAGAGAGTAACATTAGAGAGCTTTATTTTTAATAAGACAGTGACGGCGTGGAGGGGTTTTTCAATTATTAGGTAGCTTTATTATTCTGGAGAGTAGCGAGACAGAGGTTTGGACTTAGGTTTACTTTTATTATCATTAGACTAGCGTTATTAGGGACTAGCGGCAGAGTAGCGAGAGTTGGCGTTTTGAATTGAGTTTTTAATTATTTTAGCGTCAGAGAGTAGCGTTAGATAGCGAGAGAGTTTTTCAATTGAGGAGTTGCGGAAACAAAGGTTTTATTATTAGACGAGGGTGGAGAACAAAAGAGACGCACGCAACACTCCAAGTCCAGGCAGCAGATCGACGCACGAACGGGGAACCTCACCAGCAGAATTCTTCACGAATGCGACAAGGACAGAGGGACGCACGCTGGACAAGGACGCTTCACGCTCAACTCTCCAGTTCTTCGTTCTTTACTTTATTAATGTTTATTTTTCCTGATTTATTATTTAATCTGTTGAACATGATTATGGTTGAGTAGATTTCTTGTTAGGTTTCAAAGATTGGTAGTAGTTTTCGATTTTCTATATGATTTAATTCTGAGTTTTATTCAATAAAATTGTTTCGTAGCTATTGATTCTTGTTTTGCGAATTATTGTGCTTGTTATGTGTTAGGCCTCACATAGTTTGCGTCGAAATTATC
>JANZLH020000062.1:235333-256994 GCA_026770325.2 Erythroxylum fimbriatum
ATATTCAGAATGCCATGAATTCTTTAAGGCATATCAGATTCAGAATTTCATACTTTTGTATCCAATCATTCTCTAACATATGCAATCTATGCATCACAAAGCACATAAGCACACATAGGCAAGAATTTGCCCAATCACACAATAACTATAGATATATTACCCACCTATAGACGTCTGCAAATTCGAACTCAGTGTTGTCCGGCCTCTTGCTCTTCGATCGGATCTCCTTGGTTTCCTATAACAAACCAAGCTTAATTAAATTAGAACCCAAACGCCCCAAAATACTAAAAATTTCTGTGCTGAAAATCGCCCCTTCGCCGCGGCAAAACGCCACATTCGCCGCGGCAAACGTTCGCTGCCGCGAGCGATGCGCATTCGCCGAGGCGAACACCAGGATTCGCCGCGGCTCATGACCCGGCGAATTTCGACGAACTCGCTGCGGCGAGTTCTTGAGCTCGCTGCGGCGAACAATCGCAGAACGCCCGAAACCCAGATTTTTCTGCAGATTTTCGACCGAAATCTCACCCAAAACTCAAATGCAACTTACCTAAACCATAGATCGTCGCTTCTACATCATTTCTAACCTCATTTCGACTCTGAATCATGCAAAAACACAACAAAATCTCTAACCCTAGAAAAACCGACGTTTCCGACACCCACATTCTCAGATTTCTTCCCATTCACAATCAATCCTTGTTTTCAGTTCTAAATCACACTAAACAAGCTGCAATCAACTAATTAGAAGCAAAGAAACAGATTAAACTTACCTGGAACGCTTCAGATTCTTCAAATCGTCGAAAATGGCAAAAACCCTAATTTTTCCTCTCTTTTCTCTCTAACCGACGGCAACTTCTATTTTCTTCTTCTTCTTCTATTTTTCCTTCCTTTTCTTTTTATATCTATTCCTAATTATGCAATGTCCATTATACCCCTTACTCAAGCCTTATAACCTTATACACTTAGGTGAACTTGCCCAAATTACCCTTAGTCATACTTTAATTTAATTTTAACCTTAGCAAAATTTAATTCCAATTAACTGATCTAATAAGACCACAAAATTAAAAATCATACCTCAAAATAAATAAAACAGGTTCGGGGTCCAACACAAATGCTTGATGAGTGTCATGACATTACCACTTAAATAACCAAATTAATAAGTCACTTTCGTAAGCTAACTAATGTCTCTTAACATCTAGTCCATTTGACTCCAAATCTCCAAACCATTTGTCACCCAATTTTCTATGCCACTTGTCAATATTTCTATTACCATTCGTCACTTATTTCTATTACCATTTATCAATTGTCTTGCCACTTGGCATTTTTCCTAGTCCAAAATTTCTCAAAATTTCCTAAATTTTACTAAAAATTCTATATCAATACTTTTACTCACCAAATCAATTTTCAAGACATATAACATCCACAATTTACAATATAATCACATTTATAAATCAATTATGATCAATAATACCCGATAAATGTCAAATGAGTATATGTACAGTCATTGTAATGTGTGCAATTTTCAAATTCACGTGTAGGTATGCTAAATGATGCACGAGCATGAAATGCATGTCCTAGTTTCCCAATATTATCTCTCATATTCACTATTCTAGGGTTCTAACCTTTAATATGGGAAAAACTGGATGTTACAACCTATATCTTTCATTTTAAAAATTTTAGAGAGAAACTTCTTAGTCTCGTATAATAAATCAAAACCATTAATGACAAGCAAGATACCATCAACATAAAAGACTAGAAATATAAATTTTCTCCCATTGACCTTGAGATATATACATCAATCAATGGTATCTTTTTTAAATTTAAAAGAAGTAATGGTATCATTATATTTGAGATACCAATACTGGAAAGCTAGCTTAAGTCTATATATTGATTTTTTAAGTTTACAAACTATGTTTTTCTTGTTTTTAACTAGAAAGCTCTCAAGTTGATTCATATAGATTTCTTCCTCTAAATTCTTATTTAAAAAGGTTATTTTCATATCCATTTGATATAGTTCTAAATCATAATGAGATACCATTGCCATAACAATTATAAATGAATCCTTTGTGAAATAGGAGAAAAGGTCTCATCATAATGAACACCATCCTTTTGAGTGTAATCCTTGGTAAAAAGTATAACTTTATATCTTTCAACATTACCAATAAAGTTGTGTTTGGTCTTAAAGACACATTTATACTCGACTCTCTTACAACCTTTTAGTAATTTAATTAGATTCTAAAGTTCATTTTCATCGGTAGATTTCAACTCTTCTTTAATGACATTTAACAATTTATTAGAATTTTCACTTTCAATGGCTTGTGAAAACAAAATTGGATCTTTATCAATTCTTAAATCATCTTTTACCTCTAATAACAAACCACAAAATCATTAGAAATAACTTATCTCCTTTGTCTTTGAGATCTTCTTAATGCTACTTTGTGTAGCTCATTTATAGCAGGTTTACTAATAGTGACTTCATTATTTTGAGTTTGGTCAGGCATTTTTTATTCTTGTTAGTCACCAAAAGTTTGGAATAAACTTTTAAGGAGAAGTTTTTTTAAAAAAAAAATTAAGGGGGAGTTATAGTCAATAGAATATCCATTTTAAAATTTCTATTTATATGATTCGAGCTCCTATTAGTTTTGTTATTTTTGATGAATCTAGCATTTCAAGTTTCAACTATCCTAATATTATAATTAGGAAAATAAAAATATGTACCCTTTAGACTTTGCTGAAGAACAAATGAAGAATCCACTGGTTGTTATTGAATCTAATTCCCTTTCTATAGATTATAGATGCTTACCTTTATTGAGAAAACCCAAAGAAGTACTTGCTTTAAACTAGGTTTCCTTTCAATCTACAGTTCAAAACGTGTCCTAATAATTGCTTTACTAGGAACACTATTTAATAAATACATGATAATTTTTAAAGAATACATCCAAAATGATAAGAGTAAAGAACAATAACTCATCATACTCATAACCATGTCCATTAAAATATAGTTATGCCTTTTGGCTACACCGTTTTGTTATGGTAAACCTAATGTTGTGTATTAAGCACATAATCTACGCTTTTTAAAGAAATTTAGCAAATAGGTCAAGATATTTTTGTAGTTTCATTATATCTTCAACAATATTTACTACCTCTATTAGATCTGAGAATTTTCACAATTATATTTAATTATCTTTCAAACTGAGTTTTTTCATACAATAAATTGGTATAACTATAATTTGAAAATTCACTAATAAAGGTGATGAAAAATGTTTCCCCTAGAAAATGGAAGATTGAAAGGGGCATATATACTAGTGTGTATAATTTCAAAGAGCTGTGTGCTTTTTGTGGCTTTTTTTAAAATTGTGCATTGTATGTTTTTCTTTAATACAATCCACACAAATGCCAAGATTAATAAAATCCAAATTTGAAAAGATTTCACTCTTCATTAATCTAATCATTCTTGCTTTCGATACGTGTGTCAAATTTTTATGCTATAAGCAAGTTGAAGCTTCATTTGTAAAACCTCATGTATTATCAATATTCCGATTCAAGAGAGTTTCATCAGAAAACATAATCAAGCTTTAATTTTTAGAAACCACCATAAAAAACACCAGAACCAATAAGATGATTATGTCCAAC
Organism: Erythroxylum fimbriatum; assembly: GCA_026770325.2. NCBI lineage: Eukaryota > Viridiplantae > Streptophyta > Magnoliopsida > Malpighiales > Erythroxylaceae > Erythroxylum > Erythroxylum fimbriatum. The sequence continues at coordinate 238,964 of JANZLH020000062.1, forward strand.
AATATCAAGTTTTAATAAAGAAACTAAGTTTTCAGAAATAGTAAGAACATAAAGAATTTGGAAAAGGTATAAATGATGTCCAGTGTAAAAAAAAAGTAGGTTCTAATAACTTTTGCTAGAGCTTTTTCTTAGTTTACCATATAGACAAACTTTTCATTTGAATTTATAGTTTGGATTATAAGGAATCTATCAACATAGTAGTGACATAAGTAGTACATCCGGAATCAATCTACCAAATATTATAAGGAACTTATACCAAATTTGATTCAAAATATACTAAAGCACTATGCTTACTTTCTTTTTGAACCATGCTTGTTCAAGTAATCTATCTAATAATGTCTAGCTTTCTTATAAAAATGACATCTATTATTTCTTATTGCTTCTTACATAATAAAGTTGATGATTCATTAACCTATGTGATACATTCTTTCCCTTTTCTTTATCCTTTTTGAACTTCTACCTATCTCCTTGATGATTTACAAAATTAATCGAGCGAATTCTTTATTTCTTAAGCCTTGTTTCCTTTTAAATAAGCATACTTTGCTATTCATTCACATTCCATTTGTTCTTTATAATATTTTAATTCATTTAGAATAGACCATAGTCAGAAGGCAAAGCGTTAATAATAATTGCACTTGTTTCCATCCATATAGATTTTAATCTTGTTTTTGTATCTATCATTTTAGTAAATGTTCATGCATAGTATAAGAACAATCAAACTTCACAGTGGTTAGCACATCAATTAAAGCCTCGTAAGTCACTTATCGGTGGAGTTAAACTGAGAAATATTTTCAAAAAATTAAGATATTCTACAGCACTTTTAATATTGAAATTATAGCCTTATTGTTGCAAGCCACAGTAATTCACATAAATATTAAGATTAATCTATTTGATCCTTCCCAAAGTACATGAACAGAATTTTCTTGAGCACTACTATTATCAAAGAGTACCAGACTTATTAGTTTAGAGTGACAAGTCAAGACCAATGATTCCTAAGTTGAATTTAGCTTTTTCACACCATTAAGTAACGTTAAGTCCATTAAACTTCACAATAGATAAAGCTTGTGAGTTAATAGCAATAGAATTAGATGATATAAAATATATTAAATACTCATATCTTATTGATTTGAATCATAATTTAAACATATAAATAAAATAAAATAATAATCATATTATCAATCATATATATTTTGGTTCTTCTTTAAGTGAAATAATAAAAAAGAAAAGGCGTTAATGCTAGTATTATATTTACATAATTGATAATTATATATAATCTAATTAGATATGTTTATTATCTTTAGATATACTAAACATATCTAACAAAGTATACTAATTAATCATGATAGTATTCAGTTATAGAAAATTGACTAGTTAAGCTTTAAGCGATTCTTTAATTCTTTATTATCAATGACATTTAACGTACCTATTAAATATACCACTATATCATTTCAATTATCAGGATAAATTTTTTATTCAATTTGATTTTTATGAAAACTTTTTAATTCGATTACTTTGGTGACTAACATACAAGATATCAAACTAAATAAATTATAAAATTACCATTCAATATGATTAATCAATAATTAATTATTAATTTAAAATAAGAAAATATAATTTATTTATGTAATGAATAAAATAATATATATCCCAAAGAATATATATTAATGTGTTGGTATTATTGAATTAATATTCTTTTAGATATGTTTTCTTTAGTCCCATCTTGTAGACATTAGTATTATAAGTGACACTCTTCTTGTGTTCATGCTTTTACTTTGATTATTTTCTAATGAATAATGTTTACTTTCAAGTTATAAAGATCATCTTCATCCAAACAAGAATCCTTAGTTAATAAAATAACTAAAACCAAGCCTAATTTTATAGATATTCATGCCTCTAGTCATTTATTGCATAACTATTTTACGTTGCCACTATATCTAAATCCAAATTTTACGTTTATCATAAGAGCAACAATATAACACATAAATATTTTTATTCAAATCTTTAAAATTAAAAATTATTGATTCTTAAAACTAGGGCTCTAATACCAAAGTTTTTGAATATGTAATATTTTATCATGGAAACTTTAAATATCTAGTTCCCTATATTTTAGAATCTAATAATTTTCACAAAAGTAAACAATGTACCTTGATCTATGATAAAGATAGATGGATTATTTTAAATTTTCAATAAAGATAGACTTATGATAAAATTATTATTTAGTTTTCCTTTTAGTTTTTTTTCCTTCTTTCACAGTGTTTCAGATGGAATGAAATTATATAAGAAGAGAAAGAAAAGAGCAGTCTAACCTCAAATGACTTTTTCAAATTATTTTTTGTTATTTTGTTCTCTATAAGATTAAAATATTTATTATTTAACTATTATCTATTTTTAAATGATTAATAGGATTTAAACACTTAGATAATTAAACTACAAAATATGGATCGCTAAATATCTAACAATTGATACTTATCGATAAGCAATATAGTTAACTAGTATCATTGACTATCCTAATCCCTTAAGCAAACGAAACAAATTGTTGGTAGATGACATCATTTTTAATAAGTATTGGAAATTATGTCACATTCAGTCATAGTCAATTTACTTGATTTGTACTAAAACCTAAATATTGTAAGATGCAATTGAAAGTATGTTTTTCTAGTATGTTAACTTTTTCAAAAATGAACCTAATTTTGATCCATTAATTGGAAATATTTCCTCTAGGCGCTTGGGGAAAAGAATAAGAAAGAACATCTTAAGTATAATATTTTCTTCTGTTCTTTAAACATGAAAATAAATATATAAAAGCAAGCTAGTAGAGAGAAATATTAGAAATAGGTTAGTTATTAGAGAAGGAATCACATATTAACAAACCTAAAAAATATATTGATAAGTTAATATGTGTTATTGTCATCCTTTTTTTCCCCTAATCATAGACAATTGATTTTACCTTATTCTCTGTGAATTTCTTGGTTGTGATTTACTACTCTTTATACTTTTCACTCCATCTACACAAAGGAATGTGGTAGCCTTCTCTTTTATGTCATTTTAGTTAAGAAATGAGAGCATGTGGGAAATGAAGAATGCAAAGAAACTTTCTTTTATTTCATCTTAACAAATATTATAAATGTGTTCATATCTATTTATGAAATAACAATAACCCAATGAAAGTCTCACCGCTACACAGGTTCTGGTGAGGTTTAGTAGTACGCAACCTTACCCTTAACTAGTAAGAGGCATAAATTCAAATCATATTACAAATATAAATGACCTATTTACAAGAAAACACTTTAATTAATTCACACTCTTTGCAACACCAAACTATCATATGTTGCTACCATATATTCAAATTCATAAGCTAAAACTAGAACAATAGGTTGTTTTCTTAAACTTTATGAGATAACACAATTACCTATAAAAGATACAAAATTAGTTGTACTCAAAATCATTATCAAAAAATCCAAAAAATTTGAAATTACTAGAAGAGGAATAAGATATTCCAAAGTCAAGTGTACCTTTTAGGTAACGAAGAATCCTCTTTGCAACTTTCATATATATAGAGGTAGGAGCTTCCATGAATTGACTCACTACTTTAAAGAGTATATTCTTCCATAAATTGACTTAATAATCTAACTGAATAAAGAATATCGAGTCTTGCACATATTAAATATCTAAAACTTCCTATAAAACTTTTAAAAAATGAAAATTTTCTTTCTCCATCTTCATACTTTGATAACTTTGGACCAATTTCCAAAAGTTTGTTTACCAATGTTATCAAGCACTTTTAACTTCGTCAAGACCTTCTTTATACAACGTTCTTGAAAAATGAATATTCCTTCCATCTTGAAAAATGAATATTCCTTCCATCATTGGCCTCACCTTTAGGCTAAGTAATATGACATAAGTCTTATGTTGGTCATTTCAAATTCAAATACATAGCCTTTTTAAATTCTTCAAACAATCTTGAATTGTTACTAATGAAAATAAGATCATCCACATAAAGACAAACGAGCAAAAAGTCCCCACTATTATGCATTTTGATTTAAAGAGCATATCCATTAAGGCAACTAAAAAACCCATTCTCATAAAAATATTTGTCAATGCAGTTATTCCATGCCCTTGGCTCTTGCTTCAATCCATACAAAGCTTCCTTAATATATACAAAGCTTTCTTCAATCTTAGAATTTTTTCTTTATGTCCTTTAACCATATAACCTAATAGTTCTTCAATATAGACTTCCTTAAGATAGCCATTAAGGAAGGTTGACTTTACACCTAGTTGATAAAAGTTTCATTTTATTTGAGCTACCAAAGAAATGACTAAACAAATAGCCTCCATTTGAAATCATTATTGTAATCAACTCCATGATTTTGCTTATATCCTTTAATAACAATTCTTAATTTGAATTTTTCTACCTCTCTGTTAGTATTCTTCTTCAATTTACATACTTATTTGACTTTAATATCTTCATAACCTTTAAGAAGAATTGCTAATTCATAAGTACTAGTTTTTTAATTTCCTTGATTTCCTTACCTATGGCTAATCTCTACCTTTTATCTTATATGACTTCTTTAAAATTTAACGACTCACTATCTATAATAAGACAATACAATTCATCAATATTAACAATAAGTTCATTAGATCTTACATAAATGTCTCCTATATCTTTCATTTTCCTTGACCTCTCATTTGAAATTTCTTCATAAGGTAACAAAAGTGGTGAAGGAGGTGGAATTAATTCTTGTATAGCTACCATAATCTTTTGTTCTTCTTCTTCTCCAAAATAAGGAGGAAAAGTATAAAATTTCTCTTTATGAGCCTCCCAATTCCACGTAGCTTTCTTATTAAATTCAACATTTGAACTTATTACCACTTCATTATTATTTGGATTGTATAATATGTAGTCTTTGGAATGTGAATCATATCAAATAAAGACATGTTTAATACTTCAATCATCAAACATAGATCTTTCTTGGTGTGGCACTTGAGCATATCCAATGCTTCCAAAAACTTAAAAATAATAGACACCAGACTTTACTCCACTCCATACTTCATGAGGAGTTTAATGTTTGATATTTTATGTTAGGGAGAGGTTGGACAAATACACTGCACAAGAAGCAACTTCAATTCAAAAATTCTTAGGCATATTTTTGGCTTTTAATATGCATCGTTCCATATTAAGGATGTTTTCTGTTCTTTCTCTAGACTATTCCATTTTATCATGGTGATATAGGAACTATTAAAGGATGATGGATGTCATGAGTTGCACAAAAATTAATGAATTCTTTGGAAGTAATTTTGCCTCCTTGATTGTCTCTTAAAGCTTTGAATTTATAGCTACTTTCTTTTTTCACAATCATCTTAAAATTCCTCAAAGTAAGAAAATCTTTTGATTTTTTAAAGAAAATAAACTTAAGTTTTTCTAATAAAATAATCAATAAAAAGTTTTAAAAATTTTCTTACCAAATGAGGGTGGACTGATTGGTCCATACAGATCAGGATGAAAAAGTTAAAGTGAACTAGTTACTTTTCATGTTGTTATTTAGGATTTTGCCAACTTCTTTTCTCATATAACCTTGAAAGCTCCAAAATTTAAGTATCTAAATCTCATGTGCCAACATCAGATTTCATCTGGAAAATCAACTTTTAAACATTTGCTTCTATTGTTTTGATGTTCAATTTGGACATCCTATTCTTTGATATATAGTCACTTTAGCAATCAAATTAGAGTTTTCATCCTAAAGCCAAAAATTTTTATTTTTCATAAAAATTTCACACCGCTTTTTAAGGAGTTTTCCTAATTTTAAAATATTATTTTTTAATCTTATGCATATAATAAACATTGGTGATCAACTTGCGACTACCATATTTGGAAGAGATAAGATTGTACATTTTTCTAATTTTCTCTAAAAGAAACATCATTTCTTATCTTCTCATCAAGCCTTACAAATTTGTCTTTGTATCCACACATATGATTGCTTGCACCATTATCCAAGTAATATGTACTATCAATATTATTCTCTTCTTCTTTGCTTGTTAGCAATAAAGTTGACTCTTCAATTTCTTGATTGTCATTAATAAGATTAGCCTTTTATTTGATATTATCAATGGCATTACAACATTTCCAAGAATAATGGACAATTTTATGATAATCAAAATATTTAACTTTAGATTGTCATGCTACCTATCAATCATATCTAAATAGTAGCATCATCCTCTTTCTCTTATTATTTTATTTCCTCTTTGTAATGTTAGCTTCCCTCTTTTTTGTTTATGATGTTTCCATTCTCTTTTCCTCTTTCATATTATCCTATTCCTTGTTTACGTCCTCTAAATTTATTATCTTCTCCTTCATCATTCTTTAAAGAATTCTTAACTTTAAGAGCTTGCTCCAGTAACTTTTCATGACTTCACTTGATCTTTTCTTTATGGTATTGTAAAAACCACTAATTCTTCAATGGTCACTGAGTTTAGATATTTTGACTCTTCAATGACACACACCATATAATCAAATTGGGAAGTTAAATAATGAATAAGTTTATCCATTACACAAACATCTTCCATCTTGTCTCTATATCTCTTGAATTGATTTATAGTCAGCTTTTAGTCTTGTACATTAATTCAAAATTGACTCGAATTTCTTTATCTTCAAAATTTAAAAATCACTTCTTAGTGCTTGAAGTCTCATCTTCTTCACTTTATCAAAACCTTAAAAAGAATTTTATAAAACACCCCATACTTCATTCGAGTAAGTAATATTGACTATTTTCTGAAACATATCATCCAAACATTGATGGATGAGAGTGAGAGCTTGTTGATCTTTCTTTCTTATCTTGAACAAAGTTTATTTATCATTTTGAGACAAGCTTTCTTTATTTTGAAACTTTTCATAACCTTTTTGTACAATCTCTCACACATCTTAAGAGTGAAGCAAAGCTTTTTATGCATAGACACTATTTCTTATAATTCTCCTTTATAAAGTGAGGAAATTGGAAGGAAGTGAGTCCATGATTTGTCATTTCTTACTTTCCTCACAATACTTTTCTTTATGTTTTAAGAAACTTGGATCTAATATCACTTTATTGAGAAATGAGAGTATAGAGAATAATTAAGAATGAAAGAAACTTTATTCTATTTTATTTTAGCTATTACAAAATGGACTATGATATTTATAGAAATATTCATCCTCTATTTATGAAAAAATTATAAAAAAACCATAAATTAATATAAATATAAATGACTCATCTAACAATAGAAGAATTACAAAAAAATTGTCTTGAATTAATTCACATTACTTTCAACACCAAATTATCCTAAGAATCAAATCTTGAAATTTTCAAATTACTATTTTCAATAATTTCTTTAGTCTAAGAAGATAGATATTAATGTTAGAGACTTCAGAGATAAGGAAATTATATGGTTAAATATTGGGAATGGGTGCACATATGCTTGAAGAAAGAGTTTATGCTAGGAAGTGTTAAATTTCTTATATAGTATCTTGTTCAATCGAGCACAACACTACAAGTTAGATGGTGATGCTGTCGCCTGCAACCAAATATAAAAGAAATCACTTCCGTTAAAACAAACTAATGTAGTAGCGGTAAGCGGATATCGTTCCCACGAGGAATCTCTAACGGTAAAGGTTAGCTAGTTCAAACGAAAATAGCGAGGGGGGTTTTGTCACAGCGATAAAAATAAAAATCAAAGGAAATTGCAAATTGAAATAATTAAGTCGACAAGAAAATTAATTAAGCATAATTAAATTGAAATCAAAAGAAATAATAAAATAAACAAACTCCATAACTAGTCTATTAATAAAATTAACAAAATCCCTAATTGAAATCTGCAAAAATTAAAAGATAAGAAAACAGAAAATCACAATATCTAAATCCCCTAATCTATGCGACTAATCTAATTGGAAGCTGTAAAAGAATTAAAATATGAAGGACAATTAAACTAAATGCGGCAACCAAGAGAGGACGACGATGATCACTGTTGAAGTAAAAGGAAAATCAAGAATCAAAGGAACCAGCGGCAGCAAGGGAAATAAGTATATGCAATGATCTATTGTTGAAATAATAATGAAGAACACGAGGACTAGGATGCGGCAGCCAATAGAATGGGGATATGCGATGCCGTTAAAAACTTCTGGAACGTGGACCAAGAGAAACAAATCAGGTGCGGCAACTATTGAATAAAGAAATAAGATGCAAGGGTGCGTCAGCGTCGATACTGCTTGAATAACGAGGAATAAAAGGAAAACCAAGAAAATCAAAAGACAGGAGGTGCGGCAACTTAAGAAAATAAAATAGAAGAATGCGATGCTTGTTGTAGGCTTCAGAAACGTGGATGCTCAAAGATAAGAGTTCGCGGCAATTGCTTGGAAAATACGATGATGTCTTGAATAACTAAAAAAACAAGAGGAAATCAAGAAACTAGAAAAGCCAGAAGTGAAGTGCGGCAGTTTTGCTGGAAATTTAGAGAAAATAATCTAAACCTAATCTACCCTAAAACCTATGCTAATCTATGACAGCCTCCTCTTTGTTTAATCCAAGCCCATATATATACGGCAATCCCAGCTTCCTTCTTGAATTGAACATCTTCATTATCTTGAATTGTTCTTGATCTAGATTGAGTAGTCTTTCAATTTTGGTGAGAAACATCTTGAAAAGAGTCCAACAGATCTTGGATGGTTGTGTTCTAATTGGAGATGGGTTCTGGAAATCTGCAGATCTGGGATTCTGTCCTTAGGCGTGCCCACGCCTAGTCTTTGAATTTCGACCAGACTGGAATTTTTGGATTTCTTGCTTTCTTTCGCGCCTTTTTGGTCCTTTTTCGTCTTTCTGGCATTGACAACCACCTGTGAATATTTAAAAAATAATTCCATTAATTTACGAACACAATTTCACAAATCAATAAATATTAAGTCCAAAATATTTGTATTTTAAATGACTTAACAATGCTCTCCATCCAAAACCATCACTCATTTCTTCAACAAAGAGCAAGAATGAATTAGCTTAAAGATGGAGACAAGTGCACCAAATTTTTCTTTAATTCTATACTGGCTCACAGGAATAAAAATCACATTAATTCAATTACTACAAATGAAGGCCTTCGACTAAAAAACCATTAGGAAATTTAGGAAGAGGGCCTTATTTATTTTAAAATTTTGGTTGGTCCTTTCACATCTACTCATGTCCTCCAGGCCAACCTCTCGGACATCTGTTTCAAGAAAATAAATTAGGAAGACATAGACTTGTTAACTAAAGTAGTCGATGATCAGGAGATTGAGGAAGCTTTGTATAAATTGCATGGTATGAAAGCACCAAGTCTAGATGGCCTTCACAATTTCTTCTACCAAAATACATGGAATATTATGGGTTCCTTTGTTTAGCAAGCAGTGAAGGATTTTTTCAATAAGGGCGTGCTACTTCAGGAAGTTAATCAAACTTTCCTTTGTCTGATTCCGAAAACCTCTTCTCCCCCTTCCTTTAGTGAATTCAGACCAATATCTTGTATGAATTTCCTATGTAAATTGATTTCAAAGATCCTTTCATCTAGGTTGAAACATGCTTTCATCCCACTCATCGAGTGATAACTAAGGAGCTTTTATTAGTAAAAGACAAATTGGTGATAATATACTAATTGTTCAGGAATTAGATCATAGATTTTCCCAAACTAATGCACCTCCTAACTACACCATCAAATTTGATTTTCATAAGTTGTTTGAAAATGTGCGTTGGAGCTTCTTATGGCAGACGATGGAATTTTTTGGTTTCCCAACTGTATTCATTAATTGGATTAAGGAATGTGTCTCCAAAGTCTTCTACTCGGTCTTGATCAATAGCGATGCTCAACACAATCATTTGGTATAAAGTGGGATTCTATCTTCGCTATCTCTTCATCATGTGCATGGAGATGCTCAACACAATCATTTGGTATAAAGTGGCAAGGAACTCAACTTTCAAATATCATTCGAAATGCAAAAAGCTTGACTTAACTAACCTCTCTTTTCCAAACGATTTATTACTTTTCTACAGAGCCACCCCTGATTGAGTTCGTAGCTTCGTGAAAGCTCATCCCAGGTTCAAGGAAATCTCGGGGTTGAGCATTGATCTCAATAATAGTCACCTTATATTTTCTAAAGCCACTGCTCCAATGGTCTCAAGCATTGTCTCTCTTACTGAATTGGAAGAGAAGCCTTCACCTCTACTTTATCTGAGGCTCCCAGTTTTGACTAGGAGATGAACAATCATTGAATGTTATCCTTTTGTTGAGAAAATTTAGAAGAGAATAGGATCTTGGGTGAATCACTTCCTTTCATTTGCGGGAAAAATTCAACTTATCCAATCAGTTTTTAGCTCTTTGCATATTTATTAGAGCTCACATACTTTTTTTGCCAAAGGGGTCATCGAGTCTGTTGAAAGATTACTTAAGGATTTCTTATGGAATCATAGGATGGGAACCAAACGTTGTGCTAAAGTTAAATGGTCGGACATTTTCTTTCCAAAGGCTGAAGGAGGATTAAATATTCCTTCTGTGAAACTCACTAATCATATCTTCATATTGAAACGATTATGGTGGATTCTTAAAGACAAGAAAATTTTATGGATACATTCTCTTCATTCCTATTTCCTTAAAGAAAGAAGTATCTGGGCAGTTCATAAGACTAATAACAATTCCTATTTTCTGAATCAGTTAATTTATTTAAGGAACCTGATTTGTCTTACACCATTGGCAACAGGAAGCTCATATCTTTATGGTTTGATAATTGGAAAGGTCAAGGACCTTTATTCCAATATCAAATTTTACTCAGAGGTTCTTCCTTTCCTCTCCATACTACAATGGATTCCTTCATCAACGACTGCTGCTGGAATTTTCCAGACAACCTTAGACATCTGCAAGCTCAGCACTTTCTCTCTCTCTCTAAGGATACGTTCTTTTGGCATAGTAGGCCAACTCATAAATTGACAAACAAAGTCATATGGGACATATAAAGGGTGAGGAAACCATAGGTTTTCTGGCATATAATTATTTGGCATAAAATGATCTGACCGAGAACATCCTTTCTATTATGGCTCACTATACAAAACTGGTTGAATATCGCTGATTGGATCAGGTATTTGAAAATCAAGCCTCTATACCCCTTTTAATTTTAGGAAAAATCTAGAGACCATTTATTTTTTGTGTGAGGTGACTAATTAGGTATGGAAAGCTATTCTCATACGTTGCGGTTGCCTTATCCAAGAGAACAAATTTTCTATTGTTATTCATTGCTTAGCAACCAAGATAGCCACCAAGATCTCGTCCCACACAATAGTGGTTAGCATGTGTGTCCAATCTATATGGAAAGAGAGAAATGTTAGTGATTTGAATCCAAATCCAAGCCTATAGACATCCTTATCTTTGAAATTATAAATAACATCAAATATCTCGTGGCGCTACGTAGCGTTCCCACTATCAATAACATTATCTAGTCTTTTTCTCTCGGTTATGTTTTGTTTGCTTAGCTAGTTGGTATCTAATATTTTCATGTTTTGAAAGGGTATCCCCCTAGACCTGTTGTAAGCCCTTAACTATCATTTTCCTATAAATGCATTTTATTCTTTCTTTTTTCAAAAAAAAAATTATAAGATCTATAGGCCATAACCTCAGGTCCATGATCTAAGCATCTAGCACAACTTTATTTCAAGTTCCAATTAGTTTAATATGTGAGCTAGCATTTTCCTTGGCATTGCTTGCTAAGATTACTTCTCCTATCCAACAGATTGTTTTTACTAGGAGCTTATATTTATCCTTGCCTTTTCCTCTATACAATATCTTAGTCCTTTTACTCCATAATGTGTAAACATAACAAATAAATGACATTTTAGATACACTAATGTCCATCCCTATTGCTTTGATTTGGTAACTAGCCCATTCAACAATTAAGTGACATTCTCTTGCAATGTAATCAATAAGAAGAAAAATATATCATATTGATCTGTGAAGTTTCTCAAACTTTACAATTAAGTTCAACTTAATTTAAATTGATTTCTTTTTTAACTATTTTTTATGTATGACCCATTAAGTTCCTAATATGTACGAATTGATTACAAATTAGAATTATATTAGAATTAGAATTAGATAAATTAAAACTCCTAATTTATCTTTAATTATCCAATTAAAATTTATAATCATAGATAAAAATTCACTATTGACATCTAACAACAAGTCGAGACAATCTAAGTATTAAGAATATCAAAGTGGATATTCATGCATGGTTATAACGTATAATCTAATATTTTTCCTCATTTATTATTTCAGTTGGACATAAAGCATGGAAGTAATGCCTATTGTATTTAAATATGATCATGATTGTTCTTACTAAATAGTAATTATTTATAATTGATATTTCAAAACAACCTTTTTGAATCTCAATTCACTTTGGTGAGAAATTTCTTTAAATCACAAATAATCAAGCATAATAATACATTCATCCTAATTGCTTTAGAGTGACGAATTCTTTATTAACTTACTCAATTATCTCACATAGTTTATATCTTTAAATACTATCGACTGAGATATCTTGTCTGAAGTCTAAGGATTAATTATACATCCACCATAATAAGGAGATCCACAAACACATAAGTAATATTCCACTGAAGATGCTCATAATAGAATTAGTTCGATGAACTTATTCACTAATAAACACCCATTTGTTTATTTAATTATATCTATAAATTCGTTTATGAGATCAACTACTTGTTTCATAAGAACAACATAAGCATGTTAGTTTTTTCGCTATAATAATTTCTAGTTTTAATAGACCGATAACTAGGAAAATTTTTGGGATAATATGTAAATACAACATAAATCTTATAATCATGATTGCAACATAAATTCTTTTACAAATTTTATTTATCTTACATACTTTATCTTATATATTAGTTAATTAAATAAATACATATAAGATAAAGAATGTATTTAATTAATTATGTTATAAATTTTATAATCAACTAATTGATTATGGGGTATAAACTAGAAATCTCTCACTTGCACTAAGCTAATTGCTTAAATATTTTATAACATATCACCATATGACAATCATGCTACCATTGGGATCGTGGTTTAGTGAGAGAATTTTACAAGATTCTATTAGTGAATCTTGTAACATCCCAAGTCACCTGCTTACAGATATTGTCCGCTACAGCCGAGCCCTCACAGTTTTGCTTTTCACGAGGTCTTCTCAGGAGGTCACCCATCCTAGAACTACTCTCACCCAAGCACATTTAACCTCAATGTTCCGATGAGATCCGATGCATTAGGCCATGGAAAACGCGTCTGTAAGGGAGAGATATTCGTACCCTTATAAGGTGTACTTCGTTCCCCTCTCTAACCCATGTGGGATCTCACACTCTCCACCCCCCTTAGGGCCCTGCCCTCTTTGGGGTCTAGCCTAGCTAGCATAACAGTTTGGGTACCGGCTCTGATACCACCTATAACATCCCAGATCACCCGCTTATAGATATTGTCCACTTTGGGCTTTGGCTCAGCCAAGTGCTCACGGTTTTGCTTTTCTCGAGGCCTTCCTAGGAGGCTACCCATCCTAGAACTATGCTCACCTAAGCATATTTAACCTCAGAGTTTCGATGGGATCCAGTGTATTAGGCCATAGAAAACGCGTCTATAAGGGAGTGGTATCCATACCCTTATAAGGGGGACTTCGTTCCCCTCTCCAATCGATGTGGGATCTCACAAATACTTACTTAAATATTATAACTTTCATCTCAATTGGGATTGTGGTTTAGTGAGAGAATTTTACAAGGTTCTATTAGTGAATACTTACTTAAATATTATCACTTTCATCTCAATTATCATCATAATTAAGACAGACTATCAAAATACATACTTAAATCTTTAATAAGACTTTAGCTTCTTTTAAATGCCTAATGACTCAATTGTTCCATAGTTCTTTACTATTTCAACAATGGAAGGAGCTATACCAAGTTCATTAAGAAACTTCTTAATCCATATATTATTTTTAACTAAATAAAAAATGCATTATAACCTGATTAGTAATTGATGCTGCATTAGAACATTTCCAACTCAAAATAATATTGTTTGAAGTGAAGTATATCTTAACCAGGACTTAATTTTTTCAAATTGAATTTAATATCTTGAACTTAAATTCATATGTCAGCTTATATATAAAATAATGGATATCTTAATATTTCATAAGTATTAGATATCACTAATACTTCATAAGCATCAAATACTAAACATTTTTAGTACATGATTCATATACTTGAACTAGAATGGGTAAACAACTTTTGTATCTATCTCTATAGATTTAATTTTTAGAATTACATGTTATCTTTTTATGTCTAATAAAATTTGTTCTTGGACTATGAAATCTTCAACAATAGAGCATATGAATTGTTGTTCCTTATTAACAATGACTTTACATCCTCCCATTGATAAGGACAACTATACTCCTACTAATCTTCTTATAGACATGATCAATCCATAAACATCTCCAAAACAAACTCTTTGAATTCGTCAAGAAAGTGAATCTTTCAACATCTTGTAACCTTTAGATTATGCATCAAATATATCTACGAAGCCACTAGTTCCATTTGAATGTACTAATATGAAATTTGAATCTTTTTAAACATCATCTTACCCCCACTACTTTTCTCGAAAATCATTCTCGTGTAAATATGCATTAAAGAAAACATTTTATTCAATATGGTTTGTAAAATTGTATCCAACCCATTTTGATATCTCATAACTTTCTGGTATTTAATCTAATTATAAAATTGTTTGATAATATATGCTTTAACTAAGCATCACATCCTGAAATCATTAACTTTTGACTCTTCTAAAGTCTTATTGTTTTGTATCTAATATGGAATCTTTCTAGTTGATTTGATTGGAACTAATAAAGGCAAGTTATTATACTAGGTATAAATATAGTAGAGATAAATAATGAATCAAATAATTTCTCATATTATATATCCCTCCTTATATAAATCCACACTATTATGAAATTTATTTGTAGAGTTATTCACTAGAGAATCTCATTTCTTATAAATAACCAAAATTTTAATTCTCACCATATTTATCTCATTGAAATGTTTCAACATTTATAATGCTTAATTACTTAAATTTAAATACTTTGAACTTTTAAAATATTTGAATCCATTTAATATGTGACTTTATCATATAAAGTCATTAACAAATATAATGATTCATCCTTTTATGAATTATCATTACATCTCATACATCATATGTAGAAATTTAATAATTCAATACCATAATTATCTTCTAACAAAAATTGACATGGTCATCCTTCAAACTAACAAGTCTCTCAAGTTTCATACAATCCATAATTAATGATGTATATATCCTCGTGTAAAACTTTCATATTTTCATTATGTTGATTTAACTAATGTGACATAAAAAGGATATTCTCAGTTATCTAACTTTATACTCTTACAACTTATATTTAACATAAGAATTAATTATCTAATACATACATATTATTTATATAAACTTAAATCAACTAATTTTACTAAATAATATATTTATTATCATGCCTTAAATACTGCAGTAAAGTTATAATTTAAATTCAGCATCAAATACTTAAAAAGCATAACTTAGAAATATACATAATCTTTTCATACTCTCCATTGGCAAGAAAGTCATGCAAGCATCTCCTTCTAATGACAACTATTATCATGCTATAGCAAATGTCTTTAATTATAATCTTTTTTATACATTTAGCAGGCTAAATTGAGTGAAACAATTTCGTCAATTTACTATATCTTTCAACTTTATCCTATTAATTATTTACATTGTGTTATCAAAGTGTTAACATCTATCTTATATGTTGCCAATAACGTTTGTGAGACATTGGTCAATTTTAAAATGTAACCACAATTTTAAAATGTAACCACATTTTTTCATCTATATGATATTGACTTATCCCTCAAACTTTGTCACCAAAATGCTTAATAGGTATTAACATTAATATTGTATAATAGATATACAACTATCTTTTATCCTTTTTTAGAACTCTTCTCAAACCTAACATATGTACAAGAAATTTGGTTACTAATTCTTAATATCAGCTATACTAGACAAAGGAAATTTTTACCTAAAATAAAATAAAATTATAAGAAAAGTAAGTAATAGTTTATATGTCATAATAACCAAATAGGATTAAAACTTTAATCATATATTTGATTACTCCGACTATTTTATTCAAAAGAATGGCCCTCATTACCATTATGAAAGATTACTCTAATCCCACTAGTGGATTAGGATACCATTCAAAGTTAATTGATCTTGAGTTTACTTAATAAACTAGCAAAACTTAAATTAAGTAGATAATAACTTTATCAATCATATCTGATGTGACTCCTAAATTTGTTAGGTGACAACTCTTATCGAAATATATTATATATATTATTCTTAAGCTTGCCTCTAAAATTATATGATTATGTAACATACCACTCTCATAAAGGATATACTTGGCATATCAAAGTATATTCTAGCACATACCCTACGAGAATGGCACGTTAGAGCAAACACATTATTTTATTTATGGCATCACACGTATCACAAGATTTTCAAAAGATCAAGCATTCTCAATTCATTCACAAACATAACATTCATTGAGTCATTATAATTTATAACTCATGTATAAACATTACATATTATGTGAGAGTTTACAACTCTAAACAAAATGTTCAACATGAAATGGAACGCTAAACCAAAATACTCTAACTAGACTCTTCAAAATCAGTTGACCAAACCTTTGAGCCATTTTGTCCCCAAAATGCAGGTACTATACTTTTACTATATTTCATTAGAAGCTAGCTCTCCCTTATAACCAAAAATTCATTGTTGCAATTTTGATGAGTTTACAAACTCAGTGAGTGAACCATCATCGATGTGCTTACTCAAGTCAGAACACAAACACCACAAGTATATAACCAAATTCAAAAAATATATCACATTATTCTTGACTTGTACACCATATCACTTTTCATCACATTTTAACAAACACATCTTGTACACAAACATTGCATATCACTACATTTGAAAAATTCAATAATTGATCACAATCATTCATACTATGTAATCCCAACAAGTACAACTTGTATACAACCATGGCATAACAATGTTTCAAAGCAATTCATTTCAGTCATCCATATGATACATATCAAGTTGCATATGCAAATGCACATGTGACTCCATTCATTTTTACTTTGTTGTGACCGAGCGCTTATTTACTATCTCGTACCCGTTGTGGATACCAAGCTCATTTCATTTACTATCTTGTACCCATTGTAGATACCGTGCTCATTAATAACTGAGCCTGTGGCTCTTTGTGCACATTTCTGAGCTTTAAGCTCTATCCCACGTTGGTCACTCCGGTCATAACTCCTTTATCTGATCATGAATTTCAATATGATGGAATGAATCAATTCACATATTATGCTATCAATGCCTTTCATTCAATGTGCTCAGTCATTTATCACACTCTTCATATCTAAGTCTAGCATTCAACATTCAGTTGAGTACACATTTTCCATATTCACATACAAATAGAAAACACTTCAATACAATTCCGAATATCAAACTTCTTGGACCAATAATGTCTGGAATCATGACAATCATATAATTAACAATTTAATAATTAAAATTCAATATAAACAATTTAATCTTAGTGAGAAAACATCTAGGTTAACTCATTATACATATAATTCAAACAGAAGCACACATATAATTGAGTTTATACATCCAGGTTGACTCATAGTACACTCCAGTTAAGCTATTTCCTTGATGAACCGCCAATGTCTAGATGCTAATGATCAATTTGTGCTTCTTTAATCATGCAATACACACATAATTCTGTAAGTGATCTAGAAGGGGGGTTGAATAGATCTTTAAAGCTTTTCGTAAAATTCTACAATAAAATCACGGAATTAATACACACAAAACAATTTAATCAAATTAAATAAAGAGTATAGGGAAGAAAGGC
>JANZLH020000062.1:257094-269326 GCA_026770325.2 Erythroxylum fimbriatum
TTGAATAAATATATGTGGATATATTTATTGGGCTAGATTGAATTAAGTTGTCGGGCTTTTATTATATGAGATATAATATGGGCCAAAACTTATTGGGCTTCAATGGGATTAGGTTTTCTCTATAAATAGAGAAACTTAGGTCTCATTAGAAAGAAGAAGAAGGAGACGAAAAACCCCAGCCACCCTCCAAGAGAAAACTATGCGGCGTTCGGAAAGGGTTTTAGGACATGCTAGCACACGATAGCCGCTGCCCGGATCGTTCATACTAGTGTAGATACCGGTATAGGACATTCGCGTATTGCAGTATCTACGAATCTGAGAAAGAAACAACCAATCTGCATCAAAAGGTGTTTTCGTACATGCTATAGTTTTCAGTTATATTTCTTGTTGTGTTATGGTTGTTTTCGCGTCATATTGTGAATACTCAAGCCATAAGCGATCCAACAGCACATGTATGCTCAATTGACTTTTCTTGAGTATGTATCCTTAATCACAAGTCTTAATCATTCAAATATTATAGCTTGGACATAACTTGTTTGCAATTAGGTTATGTCTTAAGTAAGTTTGATTTCTCTAAATTCATCATTCATACATTCACCAATCCATTTCTAGCATTTTATATTCATACAATTATTCCAATTCTCATTCATTCATACATAATTCATATGACTCATATCCTTTGAATCACATTTGCATTAATAAGAACACTTTTATACCTTTAACAACTCATAAATTACATATTTAAGTACATTGATATCAAGACAATCCATTCCTTAAGTTATAACATCAATTAACAATTTAGACTTATCAAACCCTTAACCAATTAATCCAACATCAAACTAGGTTCATTTCAAGCTCCAATTAAGTCCAAATACACCAATGTAAAGTGACTTATCCTTAGTTGGTTCAATAATCACATACAAAATAAATTTTCCATTTCAAACCATTGCCGACGATCGTTAGGTACCTTCCCACGACCGTGAGATGAGTGACCCAAAATTTTTCTATCCATTTTCCTTCAATTCTTTCAAATTTTCACATCTTCATACCAAATTCAAAATTCCTTCATCATAGTCCTTTAATTATACCTCAATCATACCTTAATTATACTTCAATTCCTCATCAATTTCATCTCCAATTCAACTTAAAATTACTCAATTAGTAACTCATAAGCTTTCTATTTTTTATGTATCAAAAACTAAAATAGAAATTATCATTCACTATCATACATATAGTCCTTGGTTTTTTTTTCTTTCCAAATTCAAGAACACTTTAATATCACCTATCTTTAGCATAAATTCACCTTTATTATACTTCAAATCTCAATCTAATTCATCCATTTAATAAATAACCTATCCATTCATTAAATTTCCAGCACACTTCATCTTTAACACCACAACCAAGTTCATCCCTAATTATTCATCACGAATGTTATGCTAACATATATCACAATAGATCAATAAATCCCTTACTTGTTCATTTCAAAACCTCTTTAATGATTAAGCTAACCTAGCCTTCCAAGCATACAAACACAACTTCAAGAACAAGGTGGAAACAGAAAGGGATTTTAGCAACAAGATGAAGACATAAGAATATTGGAGTGGTAAGGTGCAGAATTTTGGGCAAAACTCAAGGTTGTGAGAGTTGTGTATGTGTATATCGGCAGTAAGAAAGAGAAGAAGAAAGTGTGCAGTAAAAACAACTGGAGAAGATGGCCATCCATGTGTGTGGGTGTCATGGGGTATAGATGTATGGTGAGTGTTTGGACACTTATCAATTAAAGACCCAAGCTACATGTCTTCTAGTTAAGCTGCTAAAAGTCAGTTAAATACCTAGTCCATTTATCACTTAATCTAAGCCACTTGTCATTCAATCTCTAAGCCATTTGTCTCTCATCAAGCCATTTGTCAATCAATTTCACTGCCATGTGTCACTATTTCATAAGCCTAATCAACCTAAATTACCATGTATTAATTTGTCTTGCCAATTAACATCTTTCCTAGGCTAGATGCACATATCACTTCATCAATCACCCTATTATAACAATAAATCCCAATTTACTAATTGTAGTTCATCAAACCAAAATCCAAGACATAATCAATACACAATCAAACAATCACATCATAATCACTTAAAACCTTTCATACCCCATAATACTCAATTGAGTGCATATACTATCCTTGCAATGTTTCTAAATCATGATTCATGTGTGTGCAAATATTATGCATGTAAATGAAATGCACCTCAATAATTATCAAATGATATAACTCATATGACTTAATCTATCCATTATGTCCCTAAGTATAGAGACAAGCTATTATAGGATATGAGTTTACTCATCCAAATTATTTAAATTTAGTAAAGTAGGACCCCTTATTATAAGACTAAACATATTCATGTTAAAACGCCTTGAGTTTACTTAACAAACCTAATAATAAATAGAATTATAGTTTATTCTTCTAACAATGAAAAAACTTACATTAATAATATGTATTTAATATTTGATGAGGGATTTAGTTTTTGAGCGTCTTATTAAACAACCATTATGTGTAAAATATCATACATTTAAACATATAATACCTCATATAAATATAATCAAATTATAAGCTTAAAATATTGTTTGATTCTAATTATCAATATATTCTCCATAATTTAAAATAATTTTTTTAACTTTTTGGATAATTAAATTAGATTAAACCATTGGTCCTCAAAAAATCAAATTCCTATTTCATATGGAAATTCAATTTGATATGAAAATAATATTCAAAATAAATTGGAAACCATTTATTATTACCTTTACTCCATTAACAATAATACCTTAGAAAGCATTACTTATACAAATATCATAACGAGGAGATTCAAGAACACATAAGTAATGTTCTATTTGGGATCCCCGTAATCGGGATAATTCTGTAACCTTGTTTTTTAACATGCACTCAGATATTTATTTAAGCATCTTCATATTTTAGCTTATGATATCGAGTACTTATTTTATAAGAAGGAAACAAAGAATAATGTTACTTCTATTTTCCTCTATTTATATCTAGTCTTAATAAAGTAATGACGTGAAATAATTTAGGGATAATACATAAATACAATATGATTATCATAACTATGATTCTATCATAATTTTATTTGTAAATTATTTTTATTCTATGGTCTTTATCATATACATTAATTAATTAAACAGTCACAGATAAAATAAAGAATGCCTTGAATTAATTATATCACAAAATCTATAAATAACAATTTGACTACATAGTATAAACCAAAATGTTGTTTGTAAGTGGTGATCCGTTAAAAATCATAAACCCTACTCTAGTGGGTTATATTCTCTCACTAGTCTATGAGTACACTTATTTAACCAAATGTTTAAGCCTATTCATAATGATTAAAAAATCGAACCAATTCAACTAGTTTAACAGTAAAAATCCTTTAACCAACCAACTTTTCAGTTCAGTTTTCAACTTTTCTATTTAATTTATTTTAATAATTCTTATTATTAAAAATTATTCAGTTTATTAAGTAATTAACTAGTTTTGTAAACTAATAGGTTTTTATAAACTAAAATAAACCAATTATTTAATCTAATAGTATCTTTTTTAATTAAGCTTTAAATTCTTTGATGAGTAAGGATAATCTTCTTTAATCATATTTAAAATTCTTCAATTTTATTCAAATTTTAATTAGTTTTATGACGATCTAATATTAGTTGAACCTTTTAAATATTAAACCTTTTATCTTACCAATTTAATTTTCTATCCGATATTTAAAATATTGCCTATGTTAGAAAATCAGAAGTAGAGTAATCCCATTTTGGAAAGAGACATAAGGATGAAGTAAGTTATATACAAAGATAGGACACATAACCCATTGTCTTAAGGTTTTGGGATGAGATATGGTGTCTTATTATATATAGGCTCACTTAAATCCAGTCCAATTTCTCCCAAGGCCCCCTCAAAACCCTTCATTGATATTAGAGCTAGGTTGGTGAAGTTCGATAAATAGAGATGAATAAGTGATTAATGGAATGACTCAAATGGCTTTGTAGGAGCTATGGTTGAGGGGAGCTAGTTTGATATGGATGGATCCACTTGTGAGGGGGTGATGATGCAAATTCACAAGTGGAGTAATCCCACATCAGAAAGAAACATAAGGATGAAATGAGTTATATATAAAGATAGGACTCATAACCCATTGCATTAAGGAATTAAGTTGAGATATAATGTCTTAGTTGTATATGGGTTTATTTAAATCTTGTCCAATCCCCAAGCCCCTCAAAACCCTTCATTGACCAAACGTAGCCAATTCAATAAATATTCAATAGTAATATACATTAGAATAACAAATAAACTGCATGCAGAAGAAATTGAAATACCTCTTTCCACGAATGTTTTTGTTTAAAAAGTTTAAATTTTGGAATTCTTTTAAGCCCTCAATTCCCAATTCGATGGTGTATATTTTTAAAATAGAAACGAAGCTTAAGGATCCCAAAAGTCTAAGTGGAAAAATATACATCAATGTTCTCCCATTGGACATTTATACCCATTAACTACATAGTATTGGACCATTTAATATTAAAATATAAATAATTCTCGCGTTCTACCACTTGGTCCATACATTTAACTTGGTATCAAATCCTAATCTGATTCAAATTTAATATACGAATCATAACTATAGGCCCTCTAGTAAGTTGAGTATTCTCTTTCATATACTATAATATACTATATTTTGTATCAACCTAAATGTGATAACATTACTTAATGAATAAACCCTATGTTTATTCCAGGTCCAAAATAATCAATTTTCTCAAAATTCAATCATGTGCACCATAATATGGGAAAATATTATAAGAGCTTTATAAAAACAGCATTGTCCATACAATGGAAATTATATAATGGAACCCAGTCCCATTCTAACAATATGATCCTAGAACTTGATTGATGGCATGCCTTTTGATAAAGGATAAGCTATAATAAATTAAATGCTAACGTGTTCAATGACCACTTTCTTTTCTTTAACATGTTCCTTTATAGATAAAAACTTAATGTCGATGTGTTTACTCTGACTACCACTCTTATTGTTTTTAGTTAGAAAATAATAGCTAAATTGTAACAATATATTCTCAATGGACTATAAATGGAATCTACGAGTCTAAGCCCATATATGAAACTCTTTAGCGATACACCATATAATGTAGCCTCAAAACAAGAAACAAACTCAACCTCCATAGTGGAAGTAGCAACCAAAGAGAACTTGATACTCCTTCAAGATATGGGTCTATAAGCAAACATGAAGATATAAACTAATGTTGATTTTCGTGAATTAACACGCTCAACAAAACCTGAATCTAAGTACCCTATTACCTCCAGATTGTTAGTTCATTTGTACATAAGCATGTAATCTTTAGTCCCTTGAAGGTACATCAAGAATTTCTTTGCAGTTCTCTAGTGATCTAATCCTGGGTCACTTTATTATTTGCCTAACATTATAATAACAAATGCAATGTCAGGTCTTTTACAAACCTGAGCATACATTAGGCTTCCGACTATAAAAGCATATAGAATGTTTTTCATTTATTCCCTTTCAAAATCATTTTGTAAGCATTGGTCTAAATTGAACCTATCGCCTTTCACAATGGGAGCTACACTTAGCAAACAATATTTCATCTAAAATCTCTTTAAAACTTTATTAATAAAGGTTTCTTAAGAGAAACCCAAAATACCAAAAATCTATTTCGATGGATCTTAATGCCAATGACATATGACGCATGACCCATATCTTTCATTTCAAAATTCTTAGAGAGAAATTATTTGACGTCTTGTAACAAATCCCTATCAAGTAACAAACTCTTATCATTGGTTGTAAGTAAGATTTCATCCACATATAATACAAGAAAACAAATTTTAGTCCCAGTAACCTTCTGGCATATACATTGATCTATGATATTTTCTTTAAAATCAAATGATGAGATAACATCATGGAATTTCAAATACCACTAGCGGGATGCTTGTTTCAATCTATACATGGATCTTTTAATCTTATAAACCAAATGCTCATCACCATTGAAGGAGAACCCTTCTAGTTGTTTCATGTAAACCTCTTCCTCTAGGTCAACATTTAAGCAAGTCATTTTCACATCCATTTGATACAATTCCATGTCAAAATGTGCGGCCAATGCCAATTTTATATGAAGTAAATCTTCTCTAGACATTGAAGAACATGTATCTGACCGCGCGTCGTAACGCTAATCAAAATTAAAATTATTAGACTATTACTATGGCAGTGGCGAGTCTAGGTCGATCCCACAGAGAGTGCGTGAAAAGTTTATGAAATGAAAATAATCGGTGTTTACACTAAAGGGGGGGTTTGGATTTTTTGAAGAAATAAGAAAAATAAAATAAAATAAAATAAAACTAACTAATAAAAACTAATTAAAGAAAACATGCAAAACTAATAAAAACGGAGAATTTGGTTGGGACCCGGTTCTTTGGTTCAATCTCGGCCTAATCCATAATTAAGCATATTTTATTATTTTGTTGTTCTTTAACCTCTCCTAGCAACTATTAATCATGGGTTTAAAATTAACCCGAGTTTTCCCTTAGGTTTTGTTTAATCAAGATACGATCGTCAATTAAACCTAACCACCTAACAACCTAGGATACGATCTCTAGATTTAATTAGGAAGTAGCATTGCGAATTAGGAAAACCGATTAATCAAGGCAACAACTACATACGATGCGTCATTTAACCTAGATCATGTTATCCCTAATGATTACGAATCATTAGTCGCTACACGCGAATTTCAACATAACAATTATGGATTATATCGAAATTCTAGCAATGGGATTGAAATTAAACAATGAACGCATTAAAATCATCAATCACAATACCCAATAGGTTCATACACAAATAATCGAACAATAACGAAAGTCCGATTATCCATACACAATACCAAAATCAGTTAAAATCGGATAACACAATCAATTCCTAACAAGAGAAAGAAACAACAAAATAATTTAAATAATACTTAACCCAGGTCTTCGGCGTCGATTTTACCTCTGATCCGGCGTCGAGACATTTAGCTATTCATAGGTCTTTCCCGAAAAAATGCGTCAGCCCCATCCAAAGTTCTTAACCGAAAATCCCTCTCTGCTGTTCACTGCCGCAGCTCTCTTCTTCACTATAGCTGATGGACGTGACAAATAAATGTCACTCCTCTCTTAAAACCCTTGTGCACTCCTGATGTTGCTCACCGCGTATTCATTCCGCACCAGCACTCCACAGCTGCTCCAGTCGCAAGCCATGCCAGCGCCAACTGCTTCCTCTCCTGACGGCACTGTTCTCTATTTATTCTCTCCATAAGCAAGTGCTGCCACTCCTATTTCATTTCGTGTTTTTATTTTCCGTGGCTGCTCTCTGGCGGCACTGTTTATTCACGACACGAATAAAGGTCTCAATCAACTTAAAAATCTATGCCTCTGCGTCCACTACGTTGATTGTCTCCCATATCCCCCTTTTAATTTTTATCTCTTGTGCGTCTTATCCTCCTGCCCACGTTGCTTGTCTTCCGTGATTTTTCCACCAGCGTTGATTTATTTGCGTCTCTCCTTGTGTTTTTTGCTGATTGATTTGACCATCACTATGTTGCCTCATGCGGTCCCTTGATTAAATTTGTTGTATCTCCCATTCTGTTCGTAAGAGAATGGGAGCTATCTCTAAAGACCCTAAGAAAGTCTTCCCACTTCAATTGGCAAGGCCTGGTGGTACTGCCTGGGACAGTCTTCCACCATTGGTAAGCTAGGCCCTACAGTAAAGACACTGCATAATCGAACCTCTCATTAGGCTCGTAGTCCATCTGATCGAATGCTCTTTCTGTCCTCTCAAAACATCCCTCAGTCTCAGTAGGGTTTATGCTGCTATAGAAATCCACAGCTCCCTACTTTCGTAGCCTATCTTACCTCCTCTCCCTTCTCTCGGGAACTCTAGGAGGCATCTCCTCAGATCGAGGTACTGAGGACTCTCTACTTGCTCCTATCGATCCTTGGTCAGCTGGTTGATCAATCTGATCACCTAAAGCGGATGACCTATAACAAATAATAACTTTAATCATTATCCGCATTTCTCATGATATTTCATGCTTAACATTCCTATATGTCCTAACAGATGCCAAACTATGCTCTGATACCACCTAAATGTAGCACCCCCTTACTGCAGGGTACACATTGGGACGCCTGGAGTTCATTCCAGTGCATATCCTACTATAAGAGCAAGCTACGTTCGATCACTACATTCACTTCATATGACATCATATCATTTTCCACTTATAAATCATCATAAGAAAACCTAATACAATGTGTCCTTCAACATTTCCCATATGTACAACATCAAAACCTAATACAATAGTACTATATGAATGAGGAAAACATATATAATCTAACTAGTTTATCCAAAAATCCCAGCTGACTAACCTTTGAGCCATGACTTCTCTTGCCAATCACAAATTACACGGCTGGTAGAGCCTCTCAGTAGCTAGAGTCGCTTCTCGGTCCAAAAAAGACAACGTTGCAATTTTGATGAGTTTTGTGAACTCAATGGGGTAACCATCAACGATAGTTCACTCAATCCATGCAACACATCAATTCATAAAACAATTATTTCACAACTTTGCATTTGCATGAGTAACACATTTTCAGTTAAGCATAAGTTATTTTGCATTTCACTCAATCAAACATACTTAACAAGATGCATATGAAATGCTCATAAGACACTTTTCCACTTAGTACGTTATGTCCGAGTGCCTGAACTGTCCCATATAGGGCTCATTAAATGTTAAGCCTAAGGCTCTGAATCAATTTTAGAGCTCGAGGCTCAGTTTCACTCGTTGAGCTTTAAGCTCTAATTGGTGGCTACTCTGGTTATAACTGCCATTATCTGATTATGTATTCATGAATGGAATGCTTGTAACACAATCAAGCACATTATAAAGCACGTAGGTCTTCATATTCTCATTCAAGTAGCATTTCAATATTTCCATCCATATTACACACTCATCGGACCTCCTGTTTGGAATCCACGATCAAGCACATTCATTTATCATTCAAAACATGAATTAGGCAAACAAGTAATTAAGTGAGACCATCTAGGTTACTCACAAGTTTCTCCCGAAGCTAATGCCTGGAAGATTCGGCAACGTCTGGAGGTTGACGTTCCAATTGCTCCTCTATAATAATCAATACGCACGATATCACAATTTTTACCATTATAAGTATTCGATAATACACATATGTGACATGAATTATGTACAATGCATGTTCATGATAATCCCGGGTAATTTCTATCACAAAATTGATCTCATATCAAAACTCATCAAAGTATAATTTATACTTAGGTTTATGCCTCACTAGAATTATTGCAATCACAATTCACTATACATCATATAAACTCCAGTCCCCGATGGAATAGCCAACACCGGTGCAGTAGTCAACCGATGTTTCAACTCCTCAAAGCTCTTTTGACACTCCTCATTCCATCTGAACACTGCATTCTTCCTCAGAAGTTTTTTCAGAAGGGCTGAGATCAGAGAAAATCCCTCGACAAACCTTCGATAATATCTAGCCAATCCTAGGAAGCTTCGGATCTCTGACACATTTCTCTGAGCTTCCCAATTCATTACTGCCTCTATCTTCTTCGGATCTACCTGTATGCCATCTCCAGTCACTATATGCCCTAGAAACACAACTTGATCCAGTCAAAATTCACACTTACTGAATTTGGCATACAGTTGCTTCTCTCTCATAATCTGTAAAATGACTTTCAGATGCTCAGCATGCTCCTTTCTACTCTTTGAATACACCAAGATAAAATCAATGAACACTATCATAAAGCGATCCAGGTAGGGCTGAAATACCTTATTCATCAGGGCCATAAAAGCTGCTGGGGCATTAATCAGCCCAAACGGCATCACTAGAAACTTGAAGTGCCCATACCTGCTCCTGAATGCACTTTTAGGGATATCATCCTCTGCTATCTTCAACTGATAATACCCTGATCTTAGATCCAGCTTAGTAAATACCTGAGCTCCCTGTAACTGATCAAGCAAATCATCAATTCTAGGCAACGGATACTTGTTCTTCACTGTCACCCTATTCAGTTGCCTATAATCGATGCACAACCTCAAAGTCCCATCCTTCTTCTTTACAAATAGCACTAGAGCTCCCCAAGGCGAAACACTGGGTCTTATAAAACCCCTTTCTAGCAACTCCTGAAGCCAAGCCTTCAACTCCTTCAGTTCCACATGTGTCATCCTATATAGAGGAATAGATATAGGAGCAGCTCTTGGAACTAGATCAATCGTGAACTCCGTTTCCCAATCTGGTGGTAAACTAGGTAGCTTATCGGGTAACACATCCAGAAACTCCCTAGCCACGGGAATGTCTTGCATACTCTGCTAAGCTCTAGTATCAATGATATGGGCCAGATAAACCTCACATCCCCCTTGCATCAATCTCAATGCACTCATGAATGATATCATCCTGGCTGGCACTGCCTGACTAACTCCTCTGAAAACTGCCATCGGCTGACCAAGAGATTCCAGTACTACCTCCTTGGTATAGCAGTTCATGATGGCCCTATGGGTAGTAAGTCAATCCATACCTAAGATCACATCTACTCCCTTAACTGTAATATATTAAGGTTTGCCTCTAATATTGCTTGATTAATCCTAATCAAGCACCCCTTGCAAACCTCTCCTATAACTGTAGTACTGCCTATTGGTGTACTCACCTATACTCCATACTGTAGTAACTCCCTATCACAGTGCAATCTACATGCTCAATGCGGTGCGATAAAGGAATGTGTGGATCTTGTATCTAGCAGTGCAAATGCCTCCAAGTCATAAACATAAAGCGCACCTGCAACCACATCTGGTGAGTCTTGAGCCTCCTGCCTGGTCATAACATAAACCCTGGCCTGGGACTCTAGTCGACTGTCCTACCCCTCAGTCCTCATGAAAGAGGAAAATATATTAAATCTATCTAAGCCATTCAAAAATCCTAGCTGATCGACCTTTGAGCCATAATTTCTCTTGCCAAATCATAATCTACACAGCAATAGAGCCTCTCAGTAGCTAGAGTCGTCTCTCGGTTCTAAAATGACAACGTTGCAATTTTGGTGAGTTTTGTAAACTCATTGAGGTAACCATCATCGATGGTTCACTCAATCCATGCAACACATCAATTCACAAAATAATTATTTTACAACTTGCATTTTACATGAGTAGCACATTTTCACTTAAGCATAAGCAATTTTGCATTTCATTCAATCAAACATACTTAACAAGATGCATATGAAATGTTCATGAGATATTTTTTCAATTATTACGTTGTTGTGACCGAGTACCTGAACTGTCCCATATAGGACTCATTAAACGTTGAGCTTAAGGCTCTGAATCACTTGTGAGCTCGAGGCTCAATTTCACTCGTTGAGCTTTAAGCTCTAATCGGTGGCTACTTTGGTCACAACTGCCATTATCTGATTATGCATTCATGAATGGAATGCTTGTACCACAATCAAACACATTATAAAGCACGTAGGTCTTCACATTCACATTCAAGCAGCACTTTAATATTTCCATCCATATCACACACTCATCAGACCTCCTGTCCGGAATCCACAATCAAGCACATTCATTTATCATTCAAAACATTAATTAGGCAAACAAGTAATTAAGTGAGACCATCTAGGTTACTCACAAGTTGCTCCCGAAGCTAATGCCTGGAAGATTTAGCAACGTCTGGTTGACGTTCCAATTGCTCCTCTATAACAATCAATATGCACGATATCACAATTTGCACTATCATAAGTGTTCGATAATGCACATGTATGACATGAATTATGTACAATGCATGTTCATGATAATCCCAGGTAATTTCCATAACAAAATCGATCTCATATCAAAACTCATCTAAGTATAATTTATACTTAGGTTTATGCCTCACTAGAATTATTGAAATCACAATTCGTTACTCATTGGCTTACTTCCAAATTTGTTTCCAAAACACCCCTTTCGGGTCTACTGTTAACATTCAACTAGAAGATGAAGCTGAAGTAATTTCGTCATACTCTCTTCTAGAAAAGTATTCCTCTATGTCTTATGTAACATCCCGGTTCTTGCGGGAAGGGTAAAATGGGAATTTTGAGTGTTTAGTGAGGGGTTCGAAATGCAATTTCT
>JANZLH020000062.1:349011-359587 GCA_026770325.2 Erythroxylum fimbriatum
CGTTGACCCAAGTATAGGCTTCTCCCGCCTGCCCGCTAGTGGCATGGAGCTCCCTCAAGGACTCCCTCAAGAATTTAGGACTACATAGGACCACTTCATTGGAAATGTGTAGTGCGTCATGTTTTGGACTTACCCAAACCATTTGATGTGTTTATGTGTTCATGAAAAGTTTGTAAGAGTAATGCATTCATGATTTGCTACATATGAATTTCTGCATTGAAAATGTTTTTAAAATGTCTTTGCTTGTTACAAACTATAAAATTGTTACCCACGGGCTTTAAGTTCACCCCCACTTTCCTCCCCTTAAGAAGGTGATGAGCAAGAGATTGAATAGTCAAGGGCCAAGGCATCACTCCACTTTTGAAATGTTGTTGTATTTTAAGCTAATATTGAAAAACAAGGCTTTAGTTGCATTTTGAGCAATTTATTGTTCATGTATCGTTTGTATTTTGGGATTTTGAAACATTTATGTATTTAGGGCTTGAAATGCCCACTAAAGCTTTGTAAAAATGTGATCTTTTGATGCTAATGGTTTATGATTTTGTTTTCTCCCATGTTTCCCAAGTTTTCATAAGGGAAAAATTCGTGTACTGACTTCAGGGAAATTTCTGGGTTGATCTGGGCTGATTTAGGCAAAGTTATCTTCTAGAAAGTTGTAGGTCTTTCTTTTATCTTTCCAACAGTATATAGCATAAAATTTTTGGACATCTAAGTCGAAAGTTATGATCCTTATAAGGAGAGATGCTCTGGAGAGTATAGAAAGTGATTTAGAATCGTCTTAGTTTGACTTTTGCTTCGTCTTAGTTTGACCTCTGCATCATCTTAGTTTGCTTCGTCTTAGTTTTATTTTGTCATAGTTACTGTTCATCGTCTTAGTTTGATTTTTGCTTCGTCTTAGTTTGACCTCTGCATCGTCTTAGTTTGCTTCGTCTTAGTTTTGCATCGTCTTATTTACTGTTCATCATCTTAGTTACTGTTCATCGTCTTAATATCTTTTGTTCCATTTTTGTTCCTTTTAGAGACCGAATCTTGCTTCGAGTTCTTCATAAAAGTTGTAGATCTAGAAGTATTCTTTCAAATCGTCAGAAACGAAGTCAATCCAACATTTGTAGTGGGAGTTATGGCAATTACGCCAAGATAGGTACAAATTGTTTGATGGTATAAACATGTTTGATTCTTTTGGGTATAACTTCCTCATCCGACCTCGAAATGAAGTGATTCTTAAAGCAACGGATTCCTAACATCTTTTTCTGTCTCTCCGTAAACATTTGTATCTTTTGGAGTTGTTATGCGAAAGTTTGCATTAGAGTAAGTGAGAGATCGGTTGGGAGAACATGATTGGGGTATAAACACGCTTGAGCTTTTTAAGTATATCTTAAGTCGTGGAACTCCAATTGAGATAATTTTTTATTCAAAACAAACTAGAGACCTAGAGCTACAATTTCTTTGAAGAAGGCTAGTTGTAATTCGGGTGATTGACTGGTGTGGGCACACCAACCTGGTGGAATAATGGCAAGTAACCTGTAGGGTAGTAAGCCCAAGGTTTATGAGTTCGGTTGTTGGGCTCCGAAAATCGGGTCCAACATATTATGGTATCAGAGCGACCAGGTTTGGGTCCGAGTTTGAGAATAGGTTTTGGAGTATCCTAAGTATGAAATGGGTAGCTTAAGATATGAAAGTTTTAATCTGTTTCTCGTGATTTGAAATTGTTTTATACGATTTGAATTGTTTTACATACTTTGAAATTTGTTTTGTATACACTAAAGATTTTCAATGGTTTTCTATTGAAGGAGTGAAAAATGCCACCTAGAAGAAGAACTCAAGGAGCTCTAACTCAATCTGGCTCTCAGCAAGGGAGCACGGATGAATCTTATGTCCCGCAAGATGCTGGGACACAGGCTGCACACTAGTTGCCTCAGAATCAGGAACATGAGACTGATTCTGAGGCACCTAGTGTGTAGCATGAGGTGCCTCCACCGCCTCCTCCTATGCCTCAAACAAACCCCATAGATCCGCGGTTCTTCCAGGCCTTTGCACAGGCTTTCACGTACGTTATGGGCCAAGGATCTCAGGTTCCGATGCAAGCTCAAGTGGAAAGAAGTGGGCAGTATGATAAGCTCCGCAAGTATGGAGCTATAGATTTCAGTGGAACTACAAAGAAGACTATTCCTCCAGGGAGGCCAAGGGGTCAGACACAGGCCAGAGTTTTTGCTATGACTAGAGAGGAAGCTGTAGCCGCACCTGAAGTTGTCACAGGTATGGCTTAGTTATTTAATTCTGTTGTATATGTGTTGATTGATTCTGGCTCCACACATTCATTTGTTTCTACAAGCGTGACATTACATGATGTTGTTTTAATGCCACTGAGAAGTCCTTTAATTGTTAGCACTCCTCTAGAGAGACATGTGATTATAAGTCAAGTATATAGAGATTTTGAGCTTTTCATCAAGGGTACTCAACTGGTGGTGGACTTGCTACCCCTAGAGTTAAAGGGGCTAGCTGTCATATTGGGAATGGATATTATAGAGAAGTATCATGCAAAGTTAGATTGTAGCCTTAAGGAGGTGAAACACCATCAATCAAGAAGGACAAGAGGAGCAAGAGGAGAGGCATATTTAAACAAGCCATAGTCAAGGACTTCAAGGTGGGTTTCACTTTTATAGTTAGGTGATAAGCTAATAAAAGTTTTCTATCATTAAATGACAATAATTAATTTTGCAACCACCTCATTCATGTGCATTTAAAGTTGTTAAATGCTGCAAGATTGTCCTACATGATTATACATGATTTGTGTGATGATTTATGGAAAGTTTTTTTTTAAATGATTCTTTGAAATGATGCATGATTATGAAACCATACTTTTGAAAATGGTATTTAAGATATAACAAGCATATGAAAAGCAAGTTTTCAAGAGAATGTGCCTTTTTAGGAATCAAGCTTACAAGATTTTAAAATCTATATGTTATGTGGGTTTGTGGTAGTCCCTCAAGAACTGTCACGTGCACGTTGACTAAAATATAGGCTTCTCCTACCTGCCTGTTAATGGCATGGAGCTCCCTCAAGGACTGCCTCAAGAATTCACGACTACACAGGACCATTTCATTGGAAATGTGTAGTGCGTCATGTTTTCGACTTACCAAAACCATTTGATGTCTTTATGTGTTCATGACAAGTTGATAGGAGTGATGCATTCATGATTTGGATACATAAGAATTTTCTGCATTGAAAATGTTTTAAAATGTTTGCTTGTTATCGATTGTAAAATTGTTACCCGCGAGCTTTAAGCTCACCCCACCTTTCTCCCCGATAAGTAAGTGATGAGCAAGAGATTGAGTAGTCAAGGGCCAAGGAATCACTCCACTTTTGAAATGTTGTTGTATTTTAAGCTAATTTTGTAAACTAAGGCTTGAGTTGCATTTTGAGCAATTTGTTGTTCCTGTATCTTTTGTATTTTGGGATTTGTTTTGAAACATTGATGTATTAGGGCTTGAACTGCCCACTAAAGCTTTGTAAAACTACGATCTTTTTGAAGTGAATCACACGTGAGTACAATGATAATCAACACAAGAAGGGGGGGTTGAATTGTGTATTCTTTTTCGTTAAACCCTTTTTTTTAACAACACTTATACAGATCAAATTTACTAAAACTTTCATTCGTAAAAGATTCTTTGAAAACTTGTTTATCTAGGAAATTAAAATCACAGTAATGTAATAGAGAGAGTTAAGAGATTTCGACAAAGTAATTTTATACTGGTTCACCCCAAACCGTAGGCTACGTCCAGTCCTCTGAAAACCTTATGAGATTTCACTATCTTCAAACGTTTACATGTATTCTTTCACTGAGCCTCTTCAGGTATCTTTACAGTAGGTACTCTTTTATACTTAGCCTCCTCAGGCTATCTATATCACTTTCAAAATAGAAAGGTATATAGAGCTTGTTTACAAAAATTATTGCTCTAACAATGATCGCACAAAAACTCTATTGAAAATTGTTCAGTCTTTCAGTACTTCAGTTTTTTCAGTAGTTCAGTAGTCTTTGTCTTCGACTCCGATTCCTTATTTATAGTTGATTCTTCAACTGCTTCTTGAATAACTGCTTCTTGATTCTTTAAAGAAACGGTTAGGCAGTTGTGCTATGTAACTTCCACAGACTGATACCTCCGACTTCCTTTGTCTGCTTTTTGTATCGTCTGCTTTTCGTATCGTCTGCTTTTCACTTTGTCTTTTTTTCTTCTTCGCATAAGCTTTCATCTGCTTTTCGTAAAACTTCCGTCTGCTTTTCTACTAGGCTTCGTCTGCTTTTTCTTCGCATAGCTTTTTCTACTTTTTCTACGCATAGCTTTGTCTGCTTTTTCTACGCATAGCTTTGTCTGCTTTTTCTACGCATAGCTTTGTCTGCTTTTTTTACGCATAGCTTTGTCTGTATTCTGCTTCATCTAGCTTTCCATCTACTCATCTACTTTTCGTAATGACTGAATTCTTCTTCATCTGAATTCTTCCATCTAGTTTCTGCTTCGTCTGAATTTCTTTCGTCTGTTTTCTGCTTCGTCTGTTTTTCATTAATGTGTATTTCGTCTGCTTTTCATTTTGTCTTCTTTTTGTTTGTCATCAAAATCATTCAATAGGTAAAGTCAATTTTGACTTAACATTCTCCCCTTTTTTGATGACAACAAATACTGATTTAGAAGATATAAAAAGCTCTTTACAACAAAAAATCAACAACAGTGGAAAAGAAAAAAAAATTCTTCTGCTCTGCTCTAATGTCTTGCCTTTTCCTTTTCTCTTATCTTCTCTGATCCCCCTGATTGTTTTCTTTTTCAATTTTCCCTTCTCCCCCTATTTGTTATATATCAAAAATTATTGACCTGATTGCTTCACAAGTTTCTTCAACAATCTCTTCACCTTCTTCATATCTTTGAGCAACTTGTCAACTTTCTGCTCTAAAGTTAATGGTTCAGGTGCTCTCGGTTTTTCAACCATGGCAATTGTTGTAGAGTATGCATCTTCAGTTGGAGCAATTTGATCAATCAAATGAAGGAGAGGAGGAGGAACAGGTAAATTTAGCTATGGAAGATCGAGGTCATCCGGAACAGGTAAATTTTCATTTTAACTTCTTTTTGTTTGTAATCAAAATCATTCACTTCGTAAAGTCAATTTTGACTTAACACTGTATAGTTACAAAGAGAAAACGTAGTAGTCAAAAATTATCGGCTATGTTTTATTTTCTTTGTCAGTCAGTTAACACCAAATTTTTCTCCACATACATTCTATTTTTAGTTATGTTTGTAATGTTTTAGCTATGGGAAATTTTCTTTAACTAATATTTTTTGTCAACAATTTTTGGAAAATTTACCTATAGTTTGTAGCTATGAAAAATTAGTGACAGTTTATGCAACAGATCAAAAACGTTGTAAACGACTTTTTGAAACAATTAGCTACATTTTTTTCGCAATGAATTATCCAGTTACATTTTTTTCTAAATCAATTATCCACTTTTTTTTTAGTGAGTAAATTTTCAAAAAGCTTATTCCAAATTTTGGGGGTTCCTTGACGTGACTTCCATGGATGGGAAAACACCTCAATACGTTCGAGTAGCGAAACAGGTATAACGCAATTTATGCAAATAACTTTATGGTCCTTACTCACCACGCGTAGACTTCAATAATGCTTATAGGTGGCCTCACCATGCATAGAGGTCAACAATTTTAATGGCGAGGACAACTGACAACGTGTTAAAGTTATTCTGTAGGAAAAGGACTTGGTGGAGCTGGCTCTAACATATTCAGTTGTCTCGTAGCGTTTTGTTTTGTTTTGATCGGGATTCGACCCACTAAGTGTACTCATTTCAACTTCAATTATAAATTTAAATGTAAAATTTTAAACAACATGTTCTAATACTATGTATAATATCACTTACAGTACTATATGTTAAGTATGTTGTCACTTATAATGTCACGTGTTAAAAATTTGTAATTTGAACTTTTAACTGATCAATTAATGATAAGAGGATGGATATTATAGAATTAAAATAATTTTAAAAGTAAGTTAGTTTGATAAGCTAATTTTTAAAATTAAAACTTACGTGGATAATATACTAACTACAAGGGTCAATTTAGATAAAGAGTTCTATAAAGAAATTTACCATTGATTTTGGAACCTGACTTGACTCGTGTGTGATTTGTGAACCGACACTTCTGTGTATGTCCTTGTAATTTGGACTTTGTCAGATCCATACATGTGACGAGTAAAGATCTCTGACAGGAAGAGTGAGAGCATGCACCTACTACACAATTTACGCTACAGCACACGTCATTATCATATGTCTCGGTATTTTAGGTTTTTCAATACTTTACATAAAATTACTAAATTAGCGGATATGGGGTCACGAAGGACGAATGTTATAAATACCTGGACAAGGACTCATGTCATTTCATCGTGGAAAATGTCAAAAAAATAAATAATTCTTTAAAATATATATATTGAATATTTAAGTCTGATTCACTTAATTATTAAATTATTATATTATTTAACATGGTTAATTTTAAATATATTTTCATATAAATCAGCACTTAAAAACAAAAAAACATATTTAAGAACAAATTTTGTCCTAATTTTGACTCCCCTTTAAAAGTTTATTTTGTATTATCTCCTATTATCGTTTCTTTTTTATTTTCTACGGTGACACATTAAATAATATTTTTAAATTTTATTTCCTCCACATTCTCATCA
Source organism: Erythroxylum fimbriatum (assembly GCA_026770325.2). Taxonomy (NCBI): domain Eukaryota; kingdom Viridiplantae; phylum Streptophyta; class Magnoliopsida; order Malpighiales; family Erythroxylaceae; genus Erythroxylum; species Erythroxylum fimbriatum. The sequence goes on from JANZLH020000062.1 coordinate 355,741, forward strand.
AATTCTTTTAGTAGTAATTAGTTAGAGACTTTTGAGTCTAAATGACATAATTGTATAAGTATTAATAAGTCTTGATGAATACTTAGCACTCAGGTTGACATAAAAAAAAAGCCATGTTGATAGGAGAACAGGATAAAAATATGTGAATAGTTGAGGCAAAATAGGCAATAACGATGAAAGATTAAGAATAAGCAAGTGCTAGCATATATTAATAGGCATTGACAAAATTTTTTAATAAAAGTAATATTCCAATATGAGACTAAAGATGATGGTACAACTAAATCATACTAAGTCTAAAGATGCAAGAAGACACTTAAATGACAAAAAGATCATAAGGTATAAAAATATGTGAGGTATATTACATAATGACTTGGATTATTGCTAACTTAGGTTAGAAAATAATGTGACTACAACATAAATGTACTTAGATGGACCATGCACAAAAATGACTCAAGATGGTTAAACAAAAGGTTCATTAATGCACTTGTCTTAAAGAGATGATAATATGGCAACATATCGCAAGAATATAGAGTAGTGGACTAAGAATGAGAGAACAATATCTTACAAAGTGGGAACACTTCTTTAAATAAAGAAAAAGTAGTTCAGACGATATGGGAATCAAGAGGGCATAATATGTGATTATATTATATATAATCTTACTAGTGTTTGTAGACCAAAAGGGGATAAAATAAGTGGCAACTCCCTGTTAATTTAGTGAGCTAATGGAGAAAGTGGCTAAGCTAATTTACTTGTTCTATACGTTCTTATATAGAACTTATAAATCTATATAAAAGTATCATTTGTAAGTTTATTTGTGTTGTTTTATATATTCGATCATCTATAGAGAAAGCTGAGAGATTTGAAAGAAAGATTTTTATTGAGAGTTTCGAGTAGAAAGGTGTTAAATGGCTATTTTGTAGAAAACTTTAAGTTGGAAGTATCATGAGTTCTTGTATTATTTCTTTGTGAATAGATTAATACAAGGTTGGTTCAATCGTATATCTCTTGTTCATCTCATTTGAATTGATTTGTGTTAAACATTTACGTGTTTAAAATGTGAGTAAAATACCAAAATAAAAGTGATGTGAGGTATTTGAAATCAAATGAACTTGTTGATATATGATTATAAGGGAAGGCTAAATTAGGCTGTGACAGACTAAATCTTGACAACCATATAAGAACTTTGGTAATCTTATTTGATTTCATCAAAAAATTCCTTGCGAAAGCTAGTATTAAAGTTGAGTGAGGAGTTATTTAATTGTTCATCTACGATGGTTGTGGAAACAATAGTATTAAAAGAGTTGATAGAATAAAAGCAATCATTGGTCCTCTGATATAATTAATAAATCAGACTATGGTCCATTATCAGAACTTTTTGAAGCTTTGGTAGCAATCGAGGAACTATTAAAAGCTCGAAAGGATATAAGCTATAACTTGATGCTTAAATATACTATGTTTAGGCATAAATCAAGAGTCTGTTCAAAGAGCACTTTAATAAAGATGTGAGAACTATAAGTTTTTTAATCACAAGCAGAATGTCAAAGATATCCAAAAAAATTTATTTGATATGGAGTAATAATTTATGACAATAATGATTTTCGATGTAAAAAAGTTGTCAATCATGATAATATACATGGTAGATGATATAAAGCGATAGTAGAGAATGAGAACATTTATTAACATTAGCACCGATAGACCTTCCATTAACACTTGAAAGAAGATAAAGGAAGAGTTGATAGATTATTTCCTCCATAATAACACTTATTAGCAAGTGAGGAATGCTTTGAAGCACTTAAGGTAAGAGAACTCAGGGACATGGTGTGTAAAAAAAATTCACATATTTAATGTTAGACATGAAAAACATGTCAAAGGAGGAAATTTTGTTCAACGTTATGAGTAATTTATAAGGATAGGCCAAGATTGAGCTTTAAAGGTATAATATAAAAGACCTCCCTAATGTAATTGTGGCTACAAATGCCTTGATGGATCTTCAAATATCGTCACTAATTCAAACTAATAAAGAGGGGAAAAAAGAATAGCGGGACGCGAAATAACTTAGAGAAAAGTAAAGACGAAACTTCTTAATTTAAGCTGAGAAAACAACCAAAATAAGATATTATTTTCTTCATTTGTAAAAGCTTATACTTTGTTCAAGAATACCTATAACAAAAGTTGGTTAGGAGAAAATCAATTTTATAGTCACAAAGGACCAAGGAAACGAAGGTAAAGACTTAAGACAAGAAGTCTACCTCAATAATTATGCTATGTTAGGTGCAATGAGTCTTGCGAAGGAGTGTTCAAGCAAAAGAAAACCTATCAAAAAGGATAGATGGAACATAAGTGACATGCTTAAGAAAACATAAACTTGCTATTGTCTTTAAATTTTGGCTAAAAAGTCTTCAAAGAATTACTTATGGAGGAGTATCCACGAATTATTTTTGCGACAGAGTTGACATTCTTATGATTGAGCGGTTTATTAGATCTCTAAGTTCAAATGGCAGAATCATACAAATGTTGGCAATTCTTGGTTGATGTGTAATAGTTGGATCGACATGAGAAATGCATGTTGACAAGGGAATAAGACAAAACTTTTAAGTTGGTGAGTAAAATGAATAATATCAATGAAATCTTGAAATGGGTGAGTGTTAGTGTGAATTGATGTGCATTAACAAAAATCATCGATAAGAGATTCATATGCGAGACCAAAGATGATAGTTTAACTAAGTAGTGCTAAGTTCAAAGGTGCATGAAGATACTTAACTTCAATGAGGAGGTTAGAAGGTATGTGAATTTATAAGTTTATTACACAATGATTCATATTGTTGTTAACTTAGATCATGCATTATTGGACGCTTTTGGATGGATCATGCACAAAAAGTTTATGATGACTTAACTAAAGGCTCATCAAAGTATTTATCTTTAAAAGGCGATGGTATGGTGAAACATAATAAGAATACGGTGTGGTGGAGTAAGAAAGGTGGAAGCATTACCCTTGAAAGTGAGAATACTCTTTTAAATAGTCAAAATGGTTTGATTGATGTGGCAAATTAATAGGCATGAGCTAAAAATATGTTCATCTTGATATTAATGGGTTAGTATCCCAAAGGAGAAATTTTTTAATGAGTTGCGTGAAGTAGTCGTAAAAGTGATAATTCTCCATTAGCTTATTACAATAGTGAAGACAATAAGTAGGTTAGTTTATTTGGTTTCTAAAATTGTGTAAATTTATACAAGGATATTTTTATCAATTCATTTATGTAATTTCATATATTTAATCATCCATATAACAAGTTAAAATCTTTAAAAGAACTTTCTTGTAGAGTGTTTCAAGTGAGAAGTTGAGAGAGCCAGCTTTGGAGTGACTGGAAAAGTTACTCATTTGCGACGAAAAGGTCACAGGTTCGAGTTACAGAAACAGTCTCTTTGTAAATGCAAAGGGAAGGTTGAGTACAATTGATGTCCTTCCCTCAACCCTCGCAAAGCGAGGAGCCTTGTGTACTGAAGTTGTTGTTGTTGTTGTTGTTGTTTCAAGTGAGAAGTTCTTAGAAAATTAATTTATCTTATTTTTTATATAAAATATTTGTATATTAAAATATAAATAACGTGAGACATTTAAAAATAAATAAATTTATTTTTAACAAGAGAAGGTTAACTTTTTACAAAAAAACTTTGTCAATCTTATTTAATTCCGTTGCACCTTTAAAAAAGGTACTTACCACCTGTACTTTCAGAAGAGAAAAATATACATGGTGTTGGATCCCAAATTGTTCTTGGAAGTTAGAACTATTATATGTGAAATGTTGGAAGTTAAAAGTTGGAAAATGTTACATTGAACATGCTTCGGTGT
>JANZLH020000062.1:422299-441187 GCA_026770325.2 Erythroxylum fimbriatum
TTACCTAAACAAGCTTCCAAAACTTCAAATCTTCAAAACAACTCCAAAAGCTCTAACTCCCACAACATACACGACATTATCATCTTAAGGGTGCCAAGCTTAGGTTTGGATTTTTAATGAGCAAAAGAAGAGCAAGCAAGGAAAAATATGGATGAGGATGGAAGAGAATGAAGAAAAACAAACATGGATGAGAAGGAGGGAGCAATTCACGAAGATGGAGAGGAAATAAGAAGAAAATAACCCATTTGCCTTTTAACTTGAAATGTATCGTGAATGAAGACCAAAAGAAGGCTTTTTAATAAAAAAGAAGGCTATCATGGTGGCAAATTAGGCAAGTGACACATGTTACTTGCCACATGTCAACCTCTTAATTTCTCACTTAATTTCCTTTCAATCCACTTCCAATTTTCTGGTCCAATTTCTTCCCAAAATTCCAATGGTGCAAAATTAATAAATCCAAAAATCATGCATCTAATTTTCAGTGTCATTGGACAGTACTTTTTACTACCGGTAACCAGTCAGTCAGCCACTTGGCACTTTTTCTAGTCCGAAAAAGTATTCCGAAAGTTCACAAAAATTTTACTAAAATTTACTAAAAATTTAAAACCTCAAAGACCCTCTCCAATCAATTTTCTAACCACAAAAATCACATTTTTCATACTAATCACATTCAGAAATCAATCTGTACAAAATGAAACAAAACAGAACAAAGAATAAAATGAGACCATCTCGGTCTACTCACCTAACTTCTTCCAAGACAAATCATCTGTTACACTTCTCATCGGTGTTAATACACTTAACTTTCAAATCTTTCTCAATATATTCTATAACTTCAACGTGATCCACCAAAATTCGTTTGTCTTTCAACAGCCACTTTATTTTGATTCCAGTTTCATTTCACTCACTAACGCGGCTTACATGTTTTTCCTCGAGTATTCAATATATTCTCTTTATCACATGCTACAAAAATTTCAGAATCTATTGTTTATACAAAAATTGCGAAAGACAAGTTTGTACAAGATAATCAAATACAAAATGCAATTTATGTTATAATGACAAATCTTTATATCCGAAAATGTTTATGAATGAAATTGGGCCGATCTGTATATTAAATTCTGTAAAATATGTTAATGATTTTAAAAAAACAAATTTGTACTGACTTTTGAACTGATTGAGTGCTCTAGCACGCCACCTTCGCGGGTACGGACTCGGATATCACCACCGATATCGGGTTCGGGTCTTGTGAGAGTGGGGTGCTACAACTAAACCCTAGACTTAGGAACATATTACAAATAAAAGAAGAGGGTGGCGGCGAAGGGGATATCATTCATTCACTCTACATTCCACACATCACAGACACACTCATTCGGCTGGGACAAAAAGGAGAGATAGAGAGGGAGGCGAAAAACAAAGCTTCGACGGAGAAAAGAAAGAAGAGAAACAGAGGAGGAAGAGAGATAAGTAGCAAAGAAAGTGAGCTCGAACTATAGGCAGAAGGCAAGAGTCAACATCAGAGACGTGGAGTTTGACTGGATATCCACTACCAGCATCATCATTTGAGAGCCCATTCGTTTTTTTATGCCTTTCCATCTTTGGTACTGTGCTGCAAAGTTCTGTTGAACTCCTTGATATTTTATCTGTTGAACCTATTTTCTTTGTTAAAGATTGATAGTCCATTTGGTATTCACTATCTTATTGCTCTAATGCTTTTGTTATTATTGAACATGAGGCTAAAGTGTATGAAAATAATGAAATGTGATTATGCTATGACGGGCTAATATCTTTTCTTGAGGATCAATATAGTTATTTTAGTCAAATATGCATGATTGAGGGATTATTGTGATGTCTTATGTTTGCTATAGTTTCTAAACAGAATGGATGTAATATCATGACTAAACTTTGCATCATTTTAGTAATAAACTAAGGACCGAGAAGAGAAGTTTAATATGGAACTAGAAACTAAAGACGCTTAGGTTAAGAATTAGAAATATATTAACTTAAGTGGTAATTAGTAGTTAGGTTTTCATAATTAATTCAGATAATAACTTGTCAAATGCGAAAGCTAGATTTAGTTTATTATTCGAGTTGATCTTACGGCCAAACTGTTAATTTCAATAAGACAACTGTCCAATCATTGCCCCTAATCATGCATAAGAGATTAAATTAGTGAAATTAATTCTCAAGATTTTTCCACTTCTATTTCTACTCGTTTTTGCTTCCGTTCGATTCAGTTTACTTTTTAGTTCAATTGCGAGATTTGCTTTAAAGTCTTTTACTTAACAATTCGAGATAGAGTGTTTAGGATTGCATTGTTTTATTTTTAATTCAAAATTAATTTTAGTTAATCAATTTCACCTCCATTAGAGACGATCCTAGGTAATCACTACAACTACCTCGTATACTTGGGAGTAGAATAGCCTAGGTCTTTTTAGAACTTTTTGGGCACAACAATATATACTAAACTCTTTTACTATTCAAACTCATCACAACAATACAAAATGTGTCTATAATCTCCTCTACGTGCTCTCCTATATGCTGTTAGAAGTCACTATCAAAGTTCAATTTATTTGTCTAGAGCAAGAAGGCAACCTAAACGATGATGTTTTATAAGCTTTAAAACCAAAATGATGTTGTTTCTTATTGGTCATAGATAAAAGTCCAGTTAGCATCCTTCACCATGTGTTGTCCTTCCATTGGTCAAGTCATCATCATATGACATCCAATAAACTACCACGCTATTTTAGCTGTCACTTAATCTCTTTGGTCCTAAGTTTGTTGCGTCGTCTGCCATATCATCACCTGAGTTCTGCAGTAGCCATATCTTCAAATATTTGATTCAAATCTATTGACTAGCACTTTGACTGATTTGTTCTATTATTTTTCTTAAAAGATTTTCTTTTCACTCAAACCAATCCAAAAAAATTTTGGTTCCTTGAACTCAACTTTGGAGTAAAATTTGCCAAATGCTACTTCTACAGATAATTTTTCTCTACTTCTTATATTGTTCTCTTAATTTACTGGTAGTTGATTATATTGTTTATACATCATGAATGCTTCTATTTAATATATCTAATTATGATTTGTGGGTTGAGGACATAAGTAGTTTTTAAAAAGAAGGCTTTTATAGATTATGTGAATGGTGAGGTAACTAAATATACTAAAAAGATGAATGAAGATGAAGACACATTCATTCAACACTTATTAATATGGGATGACATGAATCATTTGATTTTGATATGGTTCCGTAGTCCCTGTGTCAAAGTTATAAAGTTTGGCTTTAGTAGATTTGGCATTGTTAATGAGGTATGAATTTTTTTCAAAAAATCGATATTCTCTATAATGATACGAACCAATTTTAATTATATCAATGTTTATACTGGATGTAACAATAACTTAGTCAAATTATTCATAATTTTGTATCTGAATTACAAAAACTTTATAACTAACTAGCATTAAGAGATTATATATGGCCTAATTATAAAGCTTTTACTATTTATGCTAAGCTTTGAGATTGCAAGCACATATAACATTTATTGAGGACGCTCAAAGATAAGCTCGAGTCCTTCTATAACTCTCTTTTTCATCGAGGTTTTATGCCTAATCTTGATATTGTAATCAAAAAATTAATCATAAAAGAGATCCGCCTAAATGCCTTATGCATTAAAAAGTCTACACCATCCATTGATGTTATTCTTGTCACTCAACCTCATCCTATCATATTTCTACCCTTAAAACTCAGTTAAGAAGTCTTAAAAGATGTTTTGAAACTACTGAAAAGGAGTGTTTATCAAATTTCTAAATGCAGAAAATGACCCAACTAAATTTTTAAGCAAGGTAGCTACTCCAATTCCTCTTACCTAATATTATTGGATTTGTTGCTACTGAGGGTTTAATATAGAGCACATCTCCTAAATTCTCATTGAAAGATCTTCATGCTCTTTTATAACAACTTCTATATGATTTTGATACTATTTGATCTCGTATCTTGTTTGTTACATTAGGTACTTCTTTTTTATAGTACTCTTATTCTGCTTGTTGCAACCATATGACCTTTAACTCCTCTATATTTTACTTCTTCAACAATATTTTAATTTTACATATTGTTCATTATGTTGATAATTATATTATACATGTTCAAAGTGTTGCCTAATACCTTTCTTATTTCTAACTTTTTTTAAATATTGTCTTTATTAGTCAATTATGTAAACTTGATGTTAACTTATTTTTTTGAGTCACGAATATACTATGTCGAATCCATAGAAAGATGAATTCTTAGGATAAGGCATAAGATTGGATGAATATTTAAACCTATTTCTCTTTTCCTTTCATATAAGATTATTATTTATATTGTTATATGTCATCCTTTACACTTTCGTCTTGGTCTTCTCTTCAATATTGGACTTGGATCTTTAATTTTTAGTGATTCTTTAGATCATGTTAACCTTGAACTTTCAAAAAGCCATACATCAGCTTTTCTTTATGGTGATTATAGTTCTTTAGCATTTTTTATATTTGAGGACATGCTCCTAATGACACTAAAGGTGGCTTGCGATATTATGTGATCTTTGTTGGTGGTTTTTTTTTCAAATATGCATAGATTTACTCCTATGTCACAGGTCTAAATTATTATCATTTATTTCTTGCTTTGCAAATATGATTTAGACTCAGTTTTATTGAAAAATTAAAATATCGTGTATTAATAATGCTATTAAATGTAAAAATAAATCCTTCACCCATTTTATTGATCAATAAGGAATTATCATTTAAAGATCTTGCCCAATTACCTTCTAACATAATGAATGTGTGAATTGAAAGTATAGACATATTCTAGATACTATATGAACTCTCCTCATCTCTTGCTCTTTTCCACAAATTTTTTAGAGAAAAACTAATCTTAATATTGTCTATACTATAAATCAAATCTCCACTCTTATGATAGGTAATATTTTTTTATGAATGCTTATATAATTTCTCTTCTAACTATCAATGTTTCAAAGTCTTTAGTATTGCTTGTTTTATTCTCTTACAATCATATGAATATGCTAAATTAGAACCATGAGCACGATTACATTGTTTTTTATGATATAAAATAAAATAAATTGGTATAGGTATTGAGATCCTTTACCTCAAAGACTTAGTATTTCTCATCACTGTGATCTTTTGGGAATATAAAACGTTCTCCAGTCTTTTAAAACTTTAATTCATTGCATCATCTCATATGTTTCTTTCTAATCTAACCATATCTTCCTTCCCTAATATTTCTCTTATAATTTCATCATGTAACAGTTCTGGTTGTTCCACCACTCACACATCATCCAGCTATATCTTATACAATTTTGAATCTACCAACTCCTCCTTGTATATCCTTCTTTATCTACTCACTCATCAAAACTTTTGGTTTTCCACCCATTCCTTATCATAGTGATCGAGTAAGTCACCCTTATATTTATCTTTGAGATTTTCATGTTTATTCTACTATTGTCTCTATGTATGAACCTCACAACTATCACAAGGTAAGATTTGTCCCTCTGTGATAAAAAGCAGTAATAGAAGAATTACAAACACTTACTATTATCAGTATTTAGGATATGGTTAATTTACCTTCAAACAAATCTAGTATTAGTTGTAAATGGGACTGTAAAATTAAGGCTAAACTCGATGGATCAATTAAGTGGTATAAATCCTGACTTATTACTATTGGCTTTACCTAAGAGCATGGAATTGATTATAAGGCGATAGTTGCTCGTGTAATTTGTTTAATGTCAGTCCAAAGTCTCGTTGCTATTGTTGCTAACAATCATTAGCAATTATTTTATATGGGTATCAATAATGTCTTCCTTAATAGAGATCTTCTAGAGGAAGTATATATGCAATCTTTAATTAATTATGATCATTTATCCAATAAGGTTTATTGTCCTTTCAAAATCGTGTATGGGATAGAATAAGCTCCTCGTACATGGTTTGCAAAATTCAGCTCTACTATTGGCTACCTTAGTTTTCATTCTAGCTATTAAGATCATGCCTTATTCCTTAAAAAAAAGATCTAGAATACATTCATTTTCTTCTCTATATTAATGATATGATACATAGCAATGATGATACTTAAGGTATCTCCACTCTCAGATCAGTTCTCTATCAATAATTTGAGTAGAAGAATTTCAATAATCTAAGTTACTTTTTAGGTCTTAAAGTTTCCTCTAATTCCTCTAGTAATCATTTCTAAATAGGCTACTGATCTTATCTCTCGTAATAAAATTATTGATATTAATACCGTTAACACTCTACCAAAATTCAATGTTCATCTTTCAGGTACTAGCATGACTCTTCTCAATGATAGCACTCCCTATCATTAACTAATTGATAGCATTACTTGTTTGATTATCACTCATCTCGACATTGCTAATGTTGTTCATATTTTCAGTCAAGTTATGACTGCACCTGATATTACTCTCTTTTTAGTTATTTTTCACATTTTCCAATACAACAAAAGTTTTTTATTTTATGGTCTTCACTTCTCTAACTCATTCCTACTAGAGTTGAGAGTATACTCTAATATTGATTTAAGTTGGAGAATGCACTAATCGCCACTCCATAATTGTCTGTTATTTGTTTATTGATACGACTATCATGTATTAACATATTAAGAAATAAACATTAATCTCTCATTCTAATACAAAAGTAAAATATCAAACTCTTACCAACTCTACTCTTGAGCTCTTACAGTCGCGATGGTTACTTTAAAATTTGAGTGTTACCTCCTCCCCTTGTAATTTCTCTTCATTATGACAATCAAAGTGTCAAGCAATTTGCTCACAATGACACCTTTCATGAAAGTATCAAACATGTTAATATTGATGTCATTTAGTGAGGCATCATATATGTCTCAAGACACTATCCAACCCGGTTCCATCTCTTCACAAACTAAAATCGCACATATATTCATCAAATCACACTCCTCTAGTCAATTTCAAAATCTTGTTTACAAATATGGAATATTAAATTCTTTACTATCTTGAATTTGAGAGAGATCTTAGCATACTGGTAAAATATAAGGATTAATATAAAATTAATATATATCTCTAGGTTAAATATAAGTGACTGAGTAAAATGTGATTAAGAATTGATTAAGGTTTCCTTCCGTTTTTGTATGATTCCTGACTAACGTAAATACCTCCTCTTATATAATGTTTAACACAGAAAATACAAACAACGTTTTCTCTTAAAGTCTATTCTTCTCTTCACATCTAAAATAAAACTTTTGTATTGGTTAAACTTAAACCAGAAAAATGTCTCCGTATGCAATATTAAGAAGTCAAAGCAAAGACCCGCAATTTCCAACTAATTAAATGATCCCTGAAGGACCACTAAAAAAATATCTGTGCCCCTTCAACTTTAAAGTTGTTTGGCAAAAGCTACACAGTCACGATTCACACTGGGAAAAGTAGTTCAAACGACACTAAGATTGGCGTCGTACAAGGAGTCGTTCTTTTAGTTTGATTAATTAAAGTTTTATTCAATTAATAAGAGGCATAATGCTGCTGATAATGTTAGAAACGTGGCCATAAGCGAGCTAATTAAAATTTTCATGGTTAATATGCGGTAAAAGGAATCCATGTGAATATGTAATTCGAGTTCGCAAGCCACCGATAATACTTGTCAATTAGTCAACTGCTGGGTAGTCTGCATCAGTACGTGTACAAAGTGGGACCAGTTACTATTACTTTTTCGCCGGTCATGTACCGCAATGTCTTTTCATCAGCATGTTTCTTCCTATAAATATGCCCCCGGCCCTCATTCTTACCCCATTTCCACTCTTTTCCTTCTCCGCCCAAAAAGAAATAATATTCAAATACTCCTAGCTAGTTCAGACATAGTTCAAGGAGTCTGAGAAAATGTCCGACGAGGTCGTACCCGTTCCGTTTGATGAGAGTTCAGAGGGACACACTCCTCAAAATCTCAGCGAAAGGAAATTTTCACGTCCTAAGTTGCGCCGCTACGACTCCTTGGAATTGGAGTCGGGGAAACTTCATGGACATGGCCATGGCTCCAAGGTCTCTACATCCTCCGTCTACGGACATTTATCATTTTCAATATATGTGACCTATCATTTTTATACTTTTATTAATGTCCAACAGCACTTTCTCTGTCATGTTCACCTTGAAGTAATGACAAATAAGTGTGTTAACACTTTCTCTTATAATAATAGGATGTAAGCTGGGGGGTGATTCTGCAACTAGCGTTCCAGAGCGTTGGTGTGGTGTATGGAGATATCGGAACGTCGCCGTTGTACGTGTATAGCAGCACCTTTACGTCTGGTATACAGCACGACGATGACATACTGGGTGTGCTATCACTGATTTTCTACACCCTCACTTTGATACCTCTCATTAAATACATATTTATCGTCTTACGCGCTAATGACAACGGTGAAGGTAAGTAATTTCTCGCTTTTATCTGTATCCATGCTTTCCAAATATAGAACCGTTACTTATCATAACTTTTATTTCTTCAATCAACCATTAACAGTAAATAATTTCTGGTACTTCCTCCCTTCCTTTTCTCGATCTTTTAGATGTTTATGTGACCTGATCGGTTGCTGTCAGATATAAACTAGCTATATGCTGTCCCTGTTGCATCGGGAAAATAAAAGATTCCTAGAATATGGTAGCTAGAGTAGAGGTGCAGCTTCTCGAGATTTGAGATGAGGTTATATTTTCTCCAAAACTTCAAAACTACCTGGTTATCAATTTGTAGGTAAGATTTATTTCGTTAAAAAGCTTAGAGATAATATAAAGGTCACCATTGGTCTTGGTTAAAATATAAAGAATACTGTAAAGTCTACACATGCACTTTGTTGCGTTAGGTGTGAGAGCACCCATGTATACGGTCTTACTCGGTAATTAATTGGCAAAGATTCCCGTTAAACTCTGAACCAACGTCATGACTCATGGGGACCAGTTAAGAGGAAGAAAACCACTTCCTCCGACTTGAATTGAAGAAGCCAGGTGCTTCATTTTTTTGTTTTCTTCTTGGTTCATAGAGAAATAGGCGTCCTAAGGAACAGCTATATTAAATGAGGTATGTCGTGTTGAAGATAACGATCTGTTTGGGGTTAGCCTTCAAAATTGTTATTCGGTGCAGCAAAATCTTGTTGCTTTCCGAATGTATATCTGAAGAGAATCAGTGGCCCGGTGAAAAATTCTGCCTGGGAATTGTCGCCTTGCACTTTTCTAGTGCTTTGATCAGATCTCAATTTTCCATAGGCATTAGTACTTGATTTGGTTTATTTATATTATGATAGCGTTGGAATTATGAATTAGTTTCCCAATGGCAGAGTGGCACGTAGTAAACAGAGTCTAATAAAGTATTATTAATATTAATTAATCAAGTCATTCTTAAGAAATACAATAAACAAAAGTCATGGAGGGTTCTTCTGGAGCAATGCTCATTTGTAGTAGTAAAAAGGGCATGGATCATTCAGCCACCTCCATCTGGGGTAGGTACTAGGTAATTACTAGCTAGAATAAGTAACAATTTTTCAACCCAATACACCCTATGGGGCTAGTGGTTAAATACGTCTTTTGTACCATTCGTATACCACACTTTGGACCCATACAACACGACGCTTGAGAAAGTCAGTCCTGCTTCCATGTATTGTTAGTACCAAGATACAATGACGTTACGTTTTACTCGGGAGTTATTGCCCCATTATTGATGAAATTGAACTTAAGAAGAGTACAGGCTTTACAGCTTGCTACTTATCTGTGCTTTTCAGCTAATAATTCACAATCTAACCTGAAGTTTACATTAATTTCTGCAGGAGGGACGTTTGCTTTGTACTCGCTCATATGTAGATATGCTAAGGTGGGTTTAATACCGAGTGAACAAGCAGAGGACAGTGATGTATCCAATTTCAAGCTGGAGTTGCCCAACAAGAGATTAGAGAGAGCTTCAAGGCTCAAATCGAGGTTGGAAAACAACCAATTCGCCAAGTACTTTCTTTTATTAGCCACCATGCTTGGCACTTCCATGGTCATTGGAGATGGCGTACTTACTCCTTGCATTTCAGGTTTGCCAGCCTCATCTTTATCAGTTAATCGTCTAATCTATTCATAATCCTTTTTGAACTTTTTAAAACGAAAACCACCGCTTTACTATTTCGTAACTATAGTTCTTTTTTTTAAAAAAATAAATATACTTCTAGTCAATTTCTAAATGATTATTCGTGCTTTTTCTCATCAGTGGTGACGCCACCTTAGTGTAATGTTTACTTTTCTACTTTTCTTGAAAATTCTTTTGCATTCTCTAAAAGTCCAATGACGTATTCAACCTTGTTTTAATTACCAAATAGAAAGAGGCTTCTTTTTATTGGGTACAATCTATCATTTTGTCTCATTTCGTATCGTATCAAACTAGTAAGCACTGACATCACATTAGAAAACAAAACAATCCCCACGAGAATTTTGAAAAAGAGCAACATTTTATTCAAGAATCCAATTTTAGTTTACTGCTTTTATCAAATTTCTTATCTCTACACTCTAGTCCTGATGTCGAAGCCGTCCTTTAACCAGTATATTCAACTAAGGCAGGCTGAACCTGTCCGTATTTAAACACGTGCCTATCTTATTCACCTTTTGTCCTACCTCTTTGGAAAAGTCAAGCTTTTACTGACAAAACCGTGCTTAATTCTGACAGTTTTGTCGGCTGTGGGTGGGCTACAACAAAAGTCGTCGTCAATCACCGAAGGTAACATTATTTTCCGACTAATGTTTTAAAGAATGATTTATTATTTTGTTCATTTAATTCCAATATGTTGATTTTAAAAAAATTTATAAGAGTTGTCTTTCACTTTATTTTCTACTTTTGTTTTGCTTATTTTTAAAGTTAAATTTTTTTGATCGTACAAAAGTTTGAATATAATAAAAAGATTAATTAAATTTTTTAATCTTTATTTAATTTTATAACATTAATTTACATTTAAAAATACTATAATATTAAGTTTCTGAACATAAAAAATCACATCAAATTAATATTTTTAATATATAGCTACTATATATCACATCTATATCGTACTATAGCTATTTTTCTCAATATGTGAAAGTATGAATAAGAAAACTATTTGAGCTTAAAGTCAAGAAGCAAGCTTGCTTGCGATTTCTTAGGTCAGTAATTTGGTCATTTGACGAAAATATTGTAACATAGGACAAGAAAAACATGTCATTATTAACTAATGTATGCTATGGGATCTCTTCTGACCTCAACTTGATTGCAACTTTTTGCCTAAGCTCACACATCACTGTACTATATTAAAGCTCAAATTATTGTTTGATTCTTTATTGTAAATTGTAAAAGTAAACTACAACTCCTCCATTTATTTTTTGTGTGATGCAAATGAAAAATTTTCCATGGAATAAATTAATATTGTATGATTTTCTCAATACAGGAAAGATTGTATGGATTTCAGTAGCCATCTTGGTGTGCCTGTTCATGGTTCAAAGACTTGGAACAGATAAAGTAGGCTACAGTTTTGCTCCGATAATTTGCCTTTGGTTCGCATTCATAGGCGGGACAGGGATCTACAATTTCTTCAAATATGACCCAGCTGTTATCAAAGCCTTAAACCCATGGTACATCATCGACTATTTCAAGAGGAACAAGAAAGAAGCTTGGGTTTCTCTTGGTGGTGTTGTCCTTGCCACAACAGGTTGTTTACCATTTGTTCTGATCAAATATCATAATTATCCCAACCAGAAAAAGTTCGCTAACCGAGAAGTAACTCATAATGCAGGAACTGAAGCTCTGTTTGCTGATATTGGTCACTTCACGGTTCCATCAGTACAAATAAGTATGTGCACTTTGACTTACCCTGCCCTTCTATGCGCATACGGTGGACAAGCATCATTTCTTCGCAAGCACAAAGATTCTGTCTCCAATACTTTCTATGATGCCATACCAGGTTTTATTTATTTCCGCACCATATTTCCTACTGGTATTTTTAATTTTTTGTGCGTGTAAAATTTAGGTTTCAAACCATTAATGAAATGGTTTGATAAACTCTCTGCAGGATCTTTCTATTGGCCAATGTTTGTTGTGGCTGTACTAGCAGCTATTATTGCAAGTCAAGCCATGATATCAGGGACATTCTCTATAATTCAACAATCACTCTCGCTTGGATGCTTCCCTCGTGTGAAAATCGTGCACACTTCTGCTAAGTACGAAGGACAAGTGTACATTCCTGAAGTCAATTTCCTTCTTATGATAGCTTGTGTAGCAGTTACTGTTGGTTTCCGAACCACTGGGAAGATTGGCAATGCTTATGGTAATCCATCCACCACTCTTCTCAAAATTAATTCCACTTTATTGAATTTACCATTTCTAAATGGCAAACTACTGGAATTTGGAACAAATTAATGACCCCTTTTGCTTAATTTATACAGGGATAGCAGTGGTTTTTGTGATGACTCTTACATCTTCCATGTTAGTACTGATCATGCTAATGATATGGAAGACCAACATTCTCTTGGTGATAGCCTACGTGCTTACAATTGGTCTTGTGGAACTCCTTTATTTGAGTTCGGTTCTCTACAAATTCGATCAGGGGGGTTATCTGCCATTAGCCTTTGCTGCTGTTCTAATGGCCATAATGTATGTTTGGAACGACGTATATCGTAAAAAATACTATTATGAGCTTGAGCACAAGATATCTGTTGACAAGTTCAAGGAGATAACCACTGAGACCAACTTCAGTAGGCTTCCTGGACTAGCCATGTTCTACTCCGAACTTGTTCATGGTATTCCACCCATCTTCAAGCACTATGCAGAAAATGTGCCTGCAGTGCACTCAGTTCTTGTTTTTGTATCCATCAAATCACTACCAATTAGTAAGGTCCCAGCTGAAGAAAGATATCTGTTTAGGAGATTGGAGCCAAAGGGCCTAAACGTGTTTCGCTGTGTAGCAAGATACGGATACACCGATGTGCATTCAGAGCATGAGCCCTTTGAGAATATCTTGGTAGAGAAATTGAAGGAATTCATCAAAGAAGATCTCTGGATGAGCAAGATAGCTCTGAAGAGCGGAGATTTAGATGATAAAGAGGTGAGTTTAAAGCAAGCTGATGAGGCAATCCAAGAAGAGGTGGAGAAACAACTTGAGATTGTTGGTAAAGCCTCTCGTGCGGGCATAGTCCACTTAATTGGTGAAAATGAGGTAGTGGCAGCCAAAGGATCTAGCATTCTTCGCAAGATTAAGATCGACATAGCATACAATTTTATGAAGAAAAACTTGAGGCAATGTGACAGGGTATTTGATATTCCTCGTAAGCGGATGCTCAAGGTTGGTATGACTTACGAGCTTTGATGCCCTGATGTTGAGTGATCAATCTGATTGCAACAATGGAGATGGAGATCATCAGATAAATTGAGCAACAGAGTTCTCAAGCTCAAGCTATAAAGGAGAAATCCAACTTGTAAAAATACTACACTTGCATATAGCGAATCAAGGGACAAGAGTTGGTGTTAGTAACTTGTATCAAATAACATGCTCCAAGTTTTATGGTCTTCTCTTTAATGAAATCGTTTCGATTCGTCTGAAAGAAATGTAGACGGATTTAATTGTCTATTTACGCATATGCACGTGGATCGGCTGGATTTATTAAGGAAAAAAGAAGATCAAATGTCTACAAATCAAAACTCAAATAGCTTGTTTGGACTAAGTCTTGTCTGTTTCTAGTTGTGCGCTGCCCAGTTTTTCTTTTCTTCTTTACTTCTAGGTGACTGCTCTTTTTTAATCCATTTCTTTTACCCAAGAAAAAAAAACTCAATAACTAATAATTTTTAATTCATTTTAAAAATAGCATAATTAATAAATTAATAATTATTTTCTTTGTTTATGGTAAGAAAAAGAATATTGTAATTTCTGTGAGTGGTATGACAAATTTTGCTTCAAGAAGTGTAAATGCTATCAATAACTTAAGAAAAAAAAATCTTAAATAGTTTGCATATCTTATCTTAGATTAAGCCTTTGTTTGGATGCTTAGTTACACAAGGGAAAGGAAAGGAAAGGAAATCTGGTGGAAAAGGGAGGGAAATTGCAAGATAAGAATAAAAATGACCCAAATTTTCCTTCCATTCCTCTCAATTCTCTCTCTTATTCTTGTCCAAACAATGATTTCTCTTCCTTTCCCTTCTCTTGGTTTCCCTCCATCCAAACAAAGGCTAAGTCTGAGGCTATTATTGGAATCAATAGGTACAAGTAACAAAAATGAAGATGTCATGATGAATTGCCTATAAATATTAGTAGTGCATGGACAACCTAATGAATGATTTGAATGAGGAGTTGTAATGAGTAGAAAATATATGAATTTTATTACATAGATTAATGAAACTGAGCTTATGTTTTATTTAATCTATATGAATTACTTCAATGTTCATATGTACTATTTGTAGTTGTTCAAATTTAATAAAGATACAAACTTATAAATTTTCAAATATAGATTCACACAAAGTTGTTCCAAACCTAATAAATAAAAGACATTGCATATGGGTTTGGATTCATAGTCATAAGTAAAAATGACATTCAATATATGTCTATATGCTCTATACAAAAGATATTCTATCACAAATTAAGACATTTAAGATATTCTATCACAAGTGGTCACCATAGTCTAACCTTAGATGACAAACATTAATATAATTAATGTGGTGATCTGCCTCTAAGTTCAAAGGTTCTTATTTTGACTACTCCATTTCTTTCATGTGTTCTTGACTTTGGTGAAATCCCAAATTTTCCAATTTGATTATTGGTTGCCTTCCTCTTTGTTTTAGATTCTTAAATTGGTGCCTTTCCCTTATCTTGAGATACGTTGACTAGTACACATTCCTGAAAAGATATATGTACTTAATCTTAAATGCAACATTAAAGATGGAATAATTTTTACATATGATATTATTCATGAAAATTGTATGAGAAAACTTACCATCATTAAAGATTGAGAGTGGATCATATCTTGTGACCCAAGGAATGACATGTTACGGGTTCTGGAATTGTGTCCAATATTTTTGCATTTCTTGAAAGGGACATGTCCTTTAGTTCTTGTTGACAGAGTATCTTTGTTAAAAGATTGAGAGTGGATCATATCTCTCTCCAAAATGATTATTGAAGGCGTATGATTACAACTAATCCCAGTGAAGTACCATTTGTTAAAAGCATAGTTCTTTCTTTAAAGGTTAACCACATAATAGTCATTTATGTAATGCTCAATTTTAAAATTTTCCGTCACCTATAAAATGTATCAAATAATTAGTAGCCTCCTTTTTGCTCTTCTTTAGATTTGATAGAATTTTAGGCCATATATTTCCATTATATATAGCCATCCCTTGCTTCTTTTGATAAAAATTTTCATAATTGCTCATCATAACCTCTAAGTCAAAATTGGTTTGCCCCGTGTATTTATCAAGTATGCATTAAAAAACCTATATTATTGTTTGACAATAATTCACTCTTGCATCTTCTACACTAATATACTCCTTTAATATCCTTGCCGAGTACAATCAGAAACTATATATAGTCTACATCTAGACTTTGATGATTACATAAAGTTTATATAGCCTTTGTAAGTTTGCACACAAATGCATAAAACAACAATGGTAATCAAAGTGGACTTACTTTTGTTCAAATAATTCCTATTGTTCTTATGTAATATGAATAAGAGAAGTTAAACATCAAGTTGCGGTGACTATTTAAAGCAAAATAACTTTGATTATTTCAAAAATTTACCTTTTTTTGTCAGTCATAAGTGTTCCAAATGTCATCAAATAGGCACCTGAGAAACCACTTGTAACTCTCTTTGTTCTTAACTCTAATAACAACCTAAATCAAAAGATAAATTTTATCATTTGTGTCCCTTCCAATGCCTATCAATAATTCCCACTATATCTTGTTTTCAAATGACATGGATCAATATATATAATAGGTCTACAAACATTGAGAAACCTATATTTCACTTATTACAATAACAACAACAATGATGTCCCAATAGAAATCTTGCTGAGATGTGGGGTTTGAGGAGGTACAAAAGTACGCAGCCTTACCTCTAACTAGCTAGTAGAGAGATTGTTTTTGATAGATCGGCCATAAAAAGAAGAAAAGAAAAAAGAAGAAGAGAAAATTTTTTTGAACAAGGTTTGATGGAAACAAAAGCCAATAATATAAACAAATAACATTATAAAAATAGATATAAACATTAAAATAATGATATTTAAAATCAAAATCAAAATAAAATAAGATAAAATGAGTAATGATAAAATAAGTAAATAAATAGACAAGAAAGAAGAAAAATAAATAAACAAAACAAATAAGTAAATGAAACATAACAAAAAAATATGAAATACCTAAATAAAATAACTAAAAGAGCAAGTACTACAAGACATAAGAATCGAAGGAAAAGGTTCAAAATCCTTATGCAAAGATAAAAACCTCTACTCATATTATAGCTCTATAAAGTTTTCTGTTAAGGGCTAAGTCCTTAGTATGCTTTAGTAGGGCCATAGGAGTCTCCACAGTCCAATTAATCAACACATAATTGCATGATAAACGATTAATCTATTAAGGTTTTAAGGGGATTCGAGCCTAGATACTAATTTCTGATATTGATAGTTTTCTATGTGAATTCCACTATCTCTGTGTTCATTATTGTTTCCTATTTTATTTCACTTTCCTTAGTTTTAGTTTCTTTTCATTAAAAATCCAAAATCAATTCGTAGGCTAGATAATAAGACAAGGGTAATTACTAGTATTCATGGTTTTCGTGGGATCAACCCGTACTTGCCCATACTTGCTATAGCTATATCATGCACTTGCAGTTAAAACATGGTTATTTACCTGCGTTCTCTTTTATTTAGTTGTTGTATCATTGATTTCCTTTCATACTGTCTAGCTTTAGTTTTATTTTATATTTCATTGCTTAAAAGTCCATAAAATTATATACCTATTTATTAGTTAATAGTCATAGGCTTTTTATCCGTACTGTTTCTTTTCATAGGATTCAAACCCGACTTACCTTTATATTGCTCACCAAGAATAGATTCACTTGCCTAGTTAGTGAGTGATACAAATTTGGAATAATTTTTTTAGTATTATTGAATTTTATAAGCATATGACACACTTATCAAGTTTTAGACGGTTTACGAGTAACAACTATTCCATAGAGTCTCTTACCACTGAAACCCCTACAACTTAGAGAGCTAATCATCCTAAAAAGCCTAGATAAGATATGTAGCCCAAACCTCTTCTCCTTGTAGAATATCTAACTCATAGTTATACTACTACACGACAGAGCATCTGAGGACACACTCTCATAAGTACTCCCTACACGTACATGCAAGGTGTTTAACGGAAGCAAAGAGCAAAATAGAAACAATAAGAAGGTACTTACTTCTTTCATTATTGCTTATGTAAATCTTGATCCTAAAAGGCCTCCAAATGTCTTCTTCCTTCATCGTCCCCCAACGCCACGAAGTCTCCAGAGAAATCAACCAAAATTAGGTAAAATACAAAAATACGATGGATCGGTATCAGAGTTTTTATTCCTTTTTACAAAAACATCACCGTTTGTTTATCTCCTCCCATGATCAATACGTAGTTGTTCTCCTTTCTTAAGCATTTGTTGGAACACAATATCGTTGCATTTGTTAAACACTGCAGGTTTAGGTAGTTGAATTTAGAGAGACTACTCTCCATAGTTTTGTACCATTCAACCAACATATCTTTAATGAATTATTTCAAAATTCTAAAAAAAGTGTTTTTAGTGTCTTCATTAGGAAAGTAATTGGTTTTAGGAAACCTATTAACTATTTTTCTAATCTTATATTGTTTTGTAATTTTATTTCTGCTAGTTTTCTTTTAATAAGTTTATATGTACCTTTTCTTATTTTTTTTCACTTTGTTTTAGTTTCTATAATTATAGTGGTAATCATGGTGTATGAAAAAAGTCAACAACCTATATTTCTCAAAGAAAATCTGTAACTTAAGAGACTATTACATTAAAATCGAAGAGAATAGACCAAGAAAGAACTTAAGATATATGACAATATGGAAGAAAAATGAAGAATAATGATGGAGTATGCTAAACTATCTCTAATTGGAATACAATCGAGCTTATAGGGCTAGAGATAAATGCACATTATTTTTAAATTAAGCCTAACGTAATCTACATGCTTTTATTTAATGTATAATTTGATGGATTACCTTATAAAGATCCTGATGGACATATCATTAACTTCTTAGAGATTCATAAAACATTTAAGAATAATAAGGCGATCGAAGATGCCATTAGATTGAGGATACTTTAGTTCACACCAAAATGTCTAACAAAATAATGGCTAAAGACATTATTGACTAAATCAATTACCATTTGGGAGAATTTTATGAAGAAATTCCTTGTCAAATATTTTCCACCATTTAAAACAGTGAATTTATGAAATGATATGTCTTCCTTCTAGTAGTTCAATAATGATATTTGTATGAAATATGAGAGAGACACAAGGATCTACCAATAAAGTACCTATACATGGTATTCCAATATAGATGCAAATCTAGATATTCTAAATGGTCTTGTAAACTTTATAAGGTAGATGATAGATGTTATAATGAGTGAAACATTGAAAAATAATACTCTAGATGCTACCATAAAGTTAATAGAAGAGATGGTGATGAATAACTATTAGTGGCAGTCAGGAATGGCTAGAGTGGGGATTTATAATGTAAATGGATGACTATATTGATAGCTCATTGATTGGACCGAATTTATACTATAAATTAGGCCCATTTTCTTAAGTAATTATGCAATTGTTGACTCCTGATTTATGATTTTTATGCTTAATTTGGTTCCT
>JANZLH020000062.1:466718-482185 GCA_026770325.2 Erythroxylum fimbriatum
TGGTTTTACGTATTCTTCAAAATTGAAGAATAGATATTCTAAAGAATGGGTATTCTGTGTTTGGTTTTAAACCAAACGCAGGTTTAATAATACCTGAGGAATATGTTGGGAATAACATTGCTATTCCCCTCAACCAAACATCACGTAAGTGTAATCAGACATCAACTTCTTATCTTCTTGAATCGAGTCATGAATATGTTACATTCTCACCACTTTTCTAAGTAACTATAAATAATTCAACTATACTGACTTTATGTCCAGTCTAAAAATTGAGTATAAAACAATCTCTCCATTTTAATCAACAAAATTATAAGATTACTGGGCAACAAAGTATATATACCAGAGAAGGTTATTCATGTTAATGAATTTAGTAACAGTCTAAGCTTGAAATTATTGAAATGTGCATAATTAGCCAACTATCTATAGTGTATGGTAAATTTAACAATGTGCCTAATGGTTGATCGGCCATCTTCACCCAAAAAAATTAAATTCAAGAATTCTATAGCCACGATGATAAGGATTCTTGTGCTCAATATGCTCCAAATAAGGCTTATAAAATTTTAGGCAACCAAGGTGCATTAAACAAGACCTATACAATTCTTGAAGTTATAACCCTCTTTAGTGTAGTTACTTTCAACAATATCTCATATGATCTTAAAACATCATTAACCCTATTGAAGTTTTAACAATTTCTAATCACATATATTATTATTACATTATTTAAAATCACTGTAACCATTCAATTATTAAGTTTTAACTGTTTTAGATAATACCTTTAATAGATATACATATATATATACATGATAATTACATTAATTAAAATCATTGTAACCATTCAATTATTTATTTTTAAGTATTTTAGATAATACCTCTAGTCAAATTATAAACACACACACACACACACACACATTTCAGTTTTTATATTTTAAAAATTATCTTTTATAATATTATTTAGTTATTTTACAATCACTTTGATTATATTTTATTAATTGATTATTTAAAATAATGAGATTACGATCTTTAAAAAAGGGTGGGTATATTTTCCCAATAAGATCAGTGGTCTAACCTCTAAACGAGCATAGTTTAATTATATAGTGTAAGTAAGAAACATAAATTTGCTAAACCTTTCCATATTTTTGGCCTTGTTTGATAGCCTCTAGCATAGGTTATACAATCTTTCAATATTGAAGACCATTATTAATTATGACATCTTATGAGCCGCCACATCTTTATACCAAACGTATGTGCTCCACGTACTCCCTTATAAACTTGTCTTATTACTATTAACGCTTTTAGCATCCTAGGGCACCTTAAAAGAAGTCCATCACTACCTTGTTGAAATAAGACTCCTTCAACCAACATAAAGTTGTGTGCTTGTAGTTTAGTTATTAAAGGCAATTGCGTACTAGGGTTCATTAAAAAGTCATTGATTTCCTCTCTCTAATCTTGAGTAACTTCTTTATTTATATTGAAAACTCTTAGGGAAATTCCTTTTTTATAGATAGATGGATAGGATTTTCATTACACAACAACACATTTATAAACCCATTCATCATATATTTTTAACCAAGATTCAATTTGAGAGAGTTCATTTGCCTCTCAATTTTCTACTCGAGGAATATATTGGAATTCTACTTCATCAATGGATTCTAATAATTGAATAGCAGTGGCATAATAAGGTGAAAAAGTCAAACTTACGCCCTTATATTCTCCCTTCATATGCCATAATACCAACTGAGAATTTCCTATGATAAGAACTTATTTAACTCCAAGATCAACCAAAAGCTCCAATCCAATTATCAAGCCTTCATATTCAGCCTGATTATTAGTGCATAAGAAGTTCATCATAAGAGAAAGAAGAGTCTTTGTTTTCTTTGATTTAGTTATAATGATCCCAACACTAGTTGATTTCCTTAAGCTAGAACCATTAAATTTTAGATCCTACGGTTTCTTTCATAAGTGAGTACTAAATGCCATATATCCTCTTAAACTTTTATCATCGGGAGGCTTATTAAAAAGTCAGCCAGCACCTAACCTTTTACAAACTTCTGAGGATAATATACCAAGTTAAAGTCTATAGAATTCATAAACCATTTTTTAATGCTTCCCCATATGACTAGCTTATTTAACATATAATTCGTTAAGTAATTTTGCAAATCTACTTAAACTCCGTTTTGTAATAAATAATACCTTAATTTTGAGCAAGCAAAATATAATGCCAAACATAGATTTATAATAGGAGCATACTTTCTTTTCTATTGGTGTGAGAATTCTACTCATGTAATAAATAACTTATTTATGACCCACCTTATTATTTTGTGTTAGTAAGCACCCAATAAATTCTTTCGCGATAGAAAAATACAACTTTAAAGGTATTCCCTTTCATGGTGGCATAAACTCTAGAGGTTTAGTCAGGGATTCCTTGATCCTATCAAATATCATCTAATGCTTTTCTTCTCAACAAAATTCCTTATAATTTTTTAACTTTAAGAGGTCCAAGAATCCTTTCATTTCATCAGCCAGATTAGCAGTAAACTTCTTTATATAATTCACTTGGCCTAAAAACCTCTAGGTTTCATCTTATTTTGAGATGGTTTTGCTATAAGTATGTCTTTTGTTTTACTCCAAAAGTGCACTTTAAGGGATTAACTTCAATTTGTGTATTCTCATCTTACAAAAGCTTCCCTTCAATTTTGGATATAGTTCGTGTTCCTTTTTTATTTAATAATAATATCATTTATATTAACTTCCAATATACAACCTATTAGATCATTGAAGATCTGACAAGTGTATCATGTATTTTTTAAGAAAAAATACATTATGACCTACTCAAATATCCCTTTTGATCAAGGACATCTTGAGGCCATTTTGGAAATATTTGGTTTGGCTATAAATATCTTATTAAAAAAGAAAAACAATATATTAAACAAAGTAAGTTGTTGTATCAATTAAAGAATCTACAATCAGCATTATGTACACATATTTTGGAATTACTGCATTTGAATCCCTGAAGTTAACCTAGACTCTGATCTTACCATTCTTCTTTACTATAGGTATGACATTAACTAGTCACTCAGTGTATCAAGTTGCTCTAATGAAACTAGTCTTACATAACTTTTCGATTTGTTATTTACTCTTTGACTTAATTTTTTAAACCATCACCCATGAGATTGGCAATAAGGACAAAATTCTAGTTTTATAAGACATTTATGTTCCATCAACCTTTTATTCAACATTAGCATTTTGATATAGTCACAAGCAAAACAATTTTTGGATCCAGATTCTTGCTAACAAACACTCCATAGAATTCAATAGAATTCTCCTAAATCACTCAAATTTACTTCTTCTAGTAATTATTGATTTTGGCTCCTGAAATTGTCCATCTTTCTAATAGTAGATTTTAACTCTTTGACACAAACCTTGTCCTCCACTTTTAATTCTACTTCTTTAAAAAACAATTTGACATTTTTCACATTTCTTCAATTCCTCAAAATCCTCAAATATTTACTGAATTTGGTATTTATTTTATGTAGTTGCAGCTACCACAACTTCCCTTTATGAAAATCTACTTATCATGTTCCTTTATAATTGGAACCTTCATCAGCTTATTAATAGGCACGATGGTAGTTGTTCTCACCAACATTTATGATTATGTCCCTACCTTTTCCTCTTCTTTATTTTTCGAAGACTCTCCATAGGATAACATTCAAATTTGAACTGGATTTGTATGATCTTCATAGATATTTTGTTGTCAAATTTAGCAAAGAAGGGGTGTGAATCTACCCATACAATTTCTATCTTGTTGCCTTTCTATAAGAGCAACAGTTGATGAAGAGATGATAATTTGAATTCTTTTTTTAGGCAAGGATTTTTTCTTCTTCCCAGAAGATTTGACAAATGATGAAGGGAGTTCTATAGAGGAAACACATATGACACCTGAATGAGAATTTCTCCAACTTTAATGAATTCATCGAAATCTTTACCTTAACTTTTATTCCTATTTTTATGAAATCTGGGATTATGTTTTTCTTTTTTGGCACTTCACCTTTCCCCGATAACTTTTACACATACTTATTATTTGGGTCCAAATTACTTTCCTTGTAAGGGTCAGATATTGTAAAAGATGTTGTCCTTGGGGCTGGCTTCTCCTAAAGTAATGGCTTGGTTCTTCCAAACCTGGCAACAACTTTCCACCACTGAAGCCTCCTCTTTTGAGTTCTAGTTAATGGTACCAGATTATTAGGATGCCTTAGTTACTACTACTAATGAGATGGTGACATCTAAGGTAGTATTACAAATCGAGGTTGTCTATGCTAAAAACTTGGTGTTCAATGATCAACTCTTTACTTGAAGATTTGAGTGAATTTCATTCTATAATTCTGTCTTACAATTTTTTTCTTTCTTCAAGATTTAGGGAATCTGCCAATTTTCATTCTTAGAATTAGCATTTAAATTATAATTTGGAACAAAAACACTAGTACCTAAATTCATAATTAATGCCAATTGATCTTCTATAACCTTCAGCTTCCTCTTGATATCCAACAAAAGACGTAAATCAAACTCAATTTCATTAACGATTGCAACCGATAGTAATGGATCTTCATCTGTCAACATGGTTTGGTTTGTAAGGCTCCATTATATGCCCTAGAAGAATTATAATATGTCTAGGGTGTATTAATAAGTGAACATAAAAATTAAGTGTATCTAAGTATAGTAAGGGACATAATGGTAATTAATTTAAAAGACAAGGGTAAGTTGATAATTTCCTAATTTAGGCATGACATGAATAATTATAAGTGAAAGATGGAATAGAATGAAATCAATTGATGATTTTATATGCCAATGTAGGAACTAAAGGAAGAAAAGGGACCAGATGAGCAATTTTGCTAAAAATCAACATATGGTAGCAAAATTGCACATCTGGTCCAATGGGATTAAAACATGTGTCTAAGACTAGAAACGTCATGAAAAGCTGAGTAGAAGAGAGGGGAGAGGGAATTGTATGTAGGGTTTTAACTCCAAAATTTTTTCTTCTCGTCTCCTTTCCATTCCATCTCCTTAATCACATCAATTTGTACAAGGAATCAAGCTATTCCTAAGTGATAATCAAGATAAAAGTTTGCAGTTTTTCTTCTCATCTTCATCTTTCTTGCTTTGCTCATGAAGAGCTAGAATTATAAGGTCAAATATGGGATTGAGATATGTATTTTTGGTGTTCTATTTGGTGAATCAAGCAAAGCTAAAGGGGAAGAGAAGGAAGAACACTAGAAGAAGAGATAATTCACAAATTTTAAGGTTTGGGACTACACTTAGTTAATTTCTGTATATGTGCATATTTGTATGTGTAAAAAGATTGATTTGGACATGGAATGGTTGCTAGAATGATATATTGGTATTAATTTGCATGGATTTGGTTGAATATGATAAGAGAGAGTAACATTTAGTGAAATTATGTTTTAGGTTCTTAGTTCACTTGAACTAGCCTTGTTGTTTTAGCTATAACTCAACCTATAGACCTCTAAATTGGATTATTGAAATTGAAAATGGAACCTAAGAAATATAAATAAAAATCTCGAGAAGAGACTTTGACTTAATTATGGATTTATTATGTTGGAAATTGATATTGAAAATGGTGACCTGATGTTGCCCCTATATTGGAGCAATTTGTGATGTTTGGTGTATATCTCATGGTTTAGAAGTCTAAATGGTCTCATTTTTTGTTCTATCGAAACTAGAGATATAAGAAGACAAATGTTTAGAAGATATCAAATCCTAAATTGAAATTTTTCCATGTGAAAATTACGTAACAAGTGGATACTGTTGTGTAATTTATTTCTGGACTAATTTGTTTGCCTATTTTTAGGCCCACTATAAGCTTAGCCCAAATTTTAGTATTTTGAGTTTTTTGCTTCCTTTTTTTTACCAAACCATATTGGAACCTTTTTAAATGTTTATGGAACCTTGTATATACCTAGAAATAAATGAAATATGACTTATCATATGTGAATTGGGTGATTAAACATTGTAATTTAAGATTAAGCATAATGTATGCTATAGAAAATTTACATGTACGTAGATGATTTGTATGCATATTTATTGCTTATATGTGTATAGTATGATTATACAAGTGTGATTTTGATACCCTTCTAATAGTGGTAAGTTATGACTTGCATGTATGCATGCAAATATAGATTTTACGATTTCAAATGTATATCGTGTGATTTGTCAATATATTAATTATGAAATTGGAAAATGATTAAAGGAAATGTTACACTGTCTACTTCATTGTCTTAGTGATGGATAGATAGGCATGCCTATAGGGTTATAATGTAGCTATTACAGTTTGACACCACTAGTTTCTTCATTTCAAGACCATAATGTCTTTACATGAGTTTATGATATTTATGAATGTGTGTGTGCTTATCTGATGATTGTTATGAGTGGTTATCCAAACTAAGTGTTTCCCTACTAAGCATTCAAGCTTAGCATGGGTGTTAATTCGTGTAGGTCCAAGTAATAGGAGTAAAAGTACCTTTAGCTGTGTCTTTTGATTAAAGAATGGTTTTATATGTAAAGAAGAAAATTGTAGTTTCTTAACAATTTGTAATTAAGAATTTAATTTGCATGCAATATCTCTTTTGGATTACTATATAAATCTAATGATGTAATAGTACTTTTAAATGATAATGTTAAAGGATATAAAATTTTGTAATATGTATATGTATAACATTGAATAGACAAATGAGTGATGACAATCCTTATAAATGAATAGAATTGTATGCCATGAATGTATACAGAGGAATTTGGGTGCCATTTGTGTAGGTGGTTGTAGGTTTCGTATAAGGGTTGTTACATTTTGTGGTATCAGAGCCATGGTTTTGGCTAATAAGGGTCTAGTGATGTGTTATATGGTTTGGTTTTTATGTTGGCCTAATATAGACATCCATATTTTCTTACAGAAAGTAGAGATGGAAAGACCTTGTGAAAATGTTGGGGAGTCAACTAATAGTATAGTGGGGAGAGATCAATCAGTTTTGGATACTCCTGAGCCTCTAAAGGGTGAAATACTAGTACCGTCAGTACCTAGGGAGGTATTTCTAAAGCTCTTCCATAATATATTGAGATTGATGGATAGAATGGTCGCACCTAAAGCTCCCATAGAAGTTTTGAGAAAGCATGTGGTAGAAGATCAAGTGTCCACCAGAAGACATGGTTACCTATGTACTCTCTCTATTGTAAGGGGCATTTTATGATTGGTGGAAATTAGTCCTATTGCATTCTCAGATGCCTAACCCTCTGACTTGGGATTTCTTTACCTAGGAGTTCAAGAAGAAGTACGTCACAGAAGCTTATAAAGAAGCTAAATGGAAGTAGTTTCTGAATTTGAGACAAAGAAACCTATCTGTGGCTAAGTATGAAAAGGAGTTTAGCCAGCTCAACAACTATGCTCCAGAGCATGTTTTGACAGAGGTATTTCGATGTCAAAATTTTGAGAATGGATTAAATGATTCCATCAAAGAATACTTAGTGGCAGTAACTTCTCTATAACAAGTGAGCTACTCTCAGCTAGTTGAAGCAGCTATCAGAGTAGAAAATCAAGAGATAGCTAAGAGAGAAAGGGCACAAAGGAGGAATTTCTCTAGAGGTGGCTCATTTTCGAGTAAAAGGACCCAAGAATTATAGGGTTTCTCCCTAGAAAAATCAGTTTATAGTCCAACCACTAAAGGAAAACGTCA
This sequence comes from Erythroxylum fimbriatum, assembly GCA_026770325.2. Lineage (NCBI taxonomy): Eukaryota > Viridiplantae > Streptophyta > Magnoliopsida > Malpighiales > Erythroxylaceae > Erythroxylum > Erythroxylum fimbriatum. Next base: position 474,455 of record JANZLH020000062.1, read on the forward strand.
GGGGTAGACCACAACATTTAATATTGGTAGATGCTTTTCAGCTAGATAGGGAGATGGACCACTGAAATGCCCACACTGTAACAGGAGACATTGGGTCAAGTACAGGTGGTTAACTGGGGCCTGTTTTAGATGTGGGGGTACAGATCATTTGATGGCTAATTATCCACAAGGCTCAGGACAGAGTAGAGCATCGTAAGGGAGCAGAGGGGCATCTAATGCACCTATTGCATCTAGAGGACAAGGTAAAGGTAGAGGTGGACCAGGCCAGCCTAGAGCCCATCTGAGTACAACATCTAAGTCCATTGATTATCCTGCGGCACCAGCAGATCTAACACAGGCATATGGTATGATGGCTTGTGATGAATAGGATGCCTCAAAAGTTATAACTGATATTTTATCTCTTTAGTCTCGATATGCATGCATTGATAGATCCCAGTTCCACTTATTCAGACATTTTCACTGGGGATGTGATAAGATGTTATCAGTAGATTGACTAGCCTATGGTATACATGTGACTAGTCTATTGGCATAGTGTATATGTGAATAGAGTGTATAGATATTACCCTATTGTGATACATGAGAAACAGTTTGCTACTGATTTGTTAGAATTACCCTTCCATGAATTTGAATTAATCTTGGGCATAGATTGGTTGCCTAAACACTAAGCTATAATTGATTTTGGGTTGAAAACAGTTGTGTTCAAAGATTATGATGGTTTAGAAATAATGGTGCATGGTATTCAGTCTAGTTCTTTGACTAATGCAATACCAATCTTGCAAGCATGCCGACTTCTTAGAAAAGATTGTAAGGCATATTTGGCTTTCTTACTTGATTTAAAAGGGAAGAAAGTGAACTTACAAGACATACCGGTTTTTGGCGTGTTTCCAAAAGAGTTATTGGTTTTGCCAACCAAAAGGGAGGTGGAATTGTCGATCGAAATTATACCTGATATTACTCCTATTTCAAGGCCACATTATGGAATGGCTCCTAAAAAGTTAAACGAGTTAAAGACTCAATTATAGGAACTTTTGGAAAAAGGGTTTTATCCAGCCTAATGTGTCACCATAGGGAGCGTCAGTCCTTTTTTTCAAGAAGAAATATAACACCCTACAAATGTGTATAGACTATAAACAGTTGAACAAGGTAACTGTAACGAATAAGTATCCATTGCCTAAAATGGAAGACTTGTTTGATCAGTTGAAAGGTACAGGAGTGTTCTCCAATATTGATTTATGGCCAGGTTATTACCAACTTTAGGTAAAAGATGTAGATGTTCCAAAGGGTACATTCAAGACCCGATGTGGCCACTATGAGTTCTTAGTAATGCCTTGTGGGCTAACTAATGCACTGACTGCTTTTATGAATTTAATGAATAAGGTGTTTCGACCCAACTAAGACCAATTTATTGTGGTGTTTATATATGATATATTAGTGTATTCGAAGAATGAAGAAGAACATGCTCAACATTTGAGAATTATGCTAAAGACTTTGAGAGAGAAGCAATTATTTACCAAAATTGAGAAAAATGTGATTTTTAGCTAAAGAAAGTTTCTTTCCCCAAGCATATCATCTCTTTAGAAGGTATCAGGGTAGATCCTAATAAAATTGAGGTGTCCGTCAATTAGAAGCTGCCTCAGAATATGACAGAAGTGAGAAGTTTTCTTAATTTAGCTAGTTATTAATGGCACTTTGTTAAAGGATTCTGAATAATTGCTTCTCCAATCACAAAGTTACTTTAGAAAGGTACAAAGCTTGAATATAATGATCGAGGCCAAGCTAGTTTTGAGTAGTTAAAGAATATGTTCACTGAAGCTTTAGTGCTGACACAGCCAACTCCAGGTAAAGAGTATGCCATGTATAATGATGGTTTTAGGAATGATCTGGCTTGTGTACTGATGAAAGATGGGAAACTGGTGGCTTATGTCTCGAGATAGTTAAAGCCACAAGAACAAAACTACCCTACACATGATTTAGAATTGGTAGCAGTGGCGTTGTCCTTAGAAATCTAGCGACATTACTTATATGGGGAAAGATGTAGGGTATACATGGATCACAAGAGTCTCAAGTACTTACTCATACAGAATGAGCTAAATTTGAGGCAACGACGTTGGTTGGAATTGTTTAAAGACTATGATTGCATAGTTGACTACCACCTAGCGAAAGCTAATGTAGTAGCAGATGCTTTGAGTAGGAAGTTTATTTCAACTCTGTCATTACAACATAGTATATGGAGATTTATACTAGAGGGAGCTTTGATAGCCTAGTTAAAAGCGAGTAAGCGAGTCCTGGCTTGAGACAAAGGATAGTACATGTACAAAAAGATTATGCCAAGTTGCAACAAATTGTAAAAGTACAAGAAGGGAAACAGACTAATTTTGTAGTGAAAGATGACGGAAGTCTATACTTCAAGAGTAGACTATATGTACCAGCCGTAAAGGACTTAAAGAAGAAGTTATTACAAGATATTTCAGGACTTTAAACAACATTATTTGTGGCCAGGAATGAAGCGTCATATGATGGATGATATGTCCAAGTGATTGACTTGTCAATAGGTGAAAGTTGAACATCAAATCCCATCTAGCCTATAAAATCCCATTCCAATTCCATAGTGGAAATGGGATAATATCACTATGGACTTTGTTACCAGCCTACCCTTTACACTGAGAAAGCATGATGGGGGATAGGTTATAGTGGACAGGCACAACATATCAGCTCACTTTATACTTATACAACTTATTATTCTATAGATCAGTTAGCTGAGTTGTATGTGAATGAGATTGCTTAGCAACATAGAGTGCCATTATTAATTATTTCTGACCAAGACCCACAATTTACATAAAGATTTTGAAAAAGCCTGCAAGCAACTTTAGGTGCTTGGTTGAGTTTTAGCATAGCCTTTCACCCACAAACGAATATGCAATCTAAGAGAGTTATACAGGTGCTAGAAGATATGCTTAGAGCATGTGTTATGGAATTTTCAAGCAGTTGGGATAGGTGCATTCCTTTGATAGAATTTTCCTACAACAATATTTATCAATCTTGTATGGGCATGAAACCATATGAAGCATTATATAGAAAAAAAATTTAGAACCCTAATTTATTTGACATAATTGGTTGAGAACAAGATGATTGATTTGACATAATCAAAAACACAGAAGAGAAAGTGGGGCTTATTCAACAAAGATTGAAGGTTCCAAGTGATAGAAATCATATGCTGACTAAAAGAGGAAAGATATTGAATATGCAGTAGGTGAAAAAGTTTTTTTGAAAAATTTGTCGTACAGCAAGGTGTTAAGATTCGAAAAAAAGGGAAAGCTTAGTCTAAGATTTATAGGTCCCTATGAAATCCTTGAAAGGATTGGACCAGTGACATATAAGTTGACTCTTCCTATAGAACTATCCAAGCTGCATAATGTATTCCATGTCTCAATGCTATGGAGATACTGATTGGTTGATTCACATGTGTTATTAGTACAAGAAATAAAGGTCCAACCAGACTTCTCTTATGATGAAGAGCCAAAGGAAATCCTAGCTAGAGAAGTGAGACAGTTAAGGAATAAGCAAACTCCTCTTGTAAAGGTGCTCTGACAACATCATGGCATTGAAGAGGCAACTTGGGAACTCGAATCGAGGATGAGAATTCAGTACTCGTAGTTATTCAATGTGGGTATGAATTTTAAAATCAAAATTATTTTTAAGGGGTAGAGAAATGTAAGGCACCAATATATACCCTAGAAGCATTATAGTATATCTAGGGTTATGAAGAAGTAAACATAAAGAATTAAGTGTATCTAAGTATAATAAGGTACATAATGATAATTAATTTAAAACAAAGGGGAAAATTAGTAATTTCATCATTTGGGCATGGACATGAATAATTATATATGAAAGATGTACTAGAATGAAATCAATTGATGATTTTATATGCCAATGTAAGAAATAAAGGAAGAAAAAGGAGTAAATGTGCAGTTTTGCCAAAAGTCAACATATGGTCTAATGGGATTGAAACACGTGTCTAAGACTAGAAACTTCATGAAAAGGGGAGTAGAAGAGAGGGAAGAGGGACTTGTATGTAAAGGTTTAACTCCATGATTTTCTATTCTCATCTCCTTTCTCTTCCATCATTTTAATCACATCATTTTGCATAAGGAATCAAGCTAATCCTAAGTGAAAATCAAGGTAAAATTTTGGGGTTATTCTTCTCATCTTCATCTTTCTTGCTTTGCTCATGAAGAGCTGGAATTATAAGGTTGGCTATGGGATTAATATATGTATTTTTGGTGTTCTAGTTGGTGAATCAAGCAAAGTTAAAGGGGAAGAGAAGGAAGAACACTAGAAGAAGAGCTAATTGACAAATTTCAAGGTTTGGGAATACACTTAGTTTATTTCTGTATATGTAAAAAGATTGATTTGCACATGGAATCGTTGATGGAATGATGTCTTGGTGTTACTTTGCATGGATTTGGTTAAATATGACAAGAGAGAGTAACATTTAGTGAAGTTCACTTGAACTAGCCCTATTGTTTTGGCAATAACTCGACCTATAGACCTCCAAATTGGATTATTCATACTGGAGATGGAACCTAAGACATATAACTAAAAATATCTAGAAGAGACTCAGACTTAATTTTGGATTTATTACATTGGAAATTGAGATCAGAAATGGTGACCTGATGCTGCCCCTATATTGGAGCAGCTTGTGATGTTTGGTGCTAATAAGAGTACATTGCATCGTGTTTTAGGGCATATTTTGATATGTGTTTAGCTGTTAATTCGATCATTTAGTATGATCTTAGGTTAGAATTATGTTATTATTCTAATTATTTGTGTTTTATGGGTTAGTACAAGCTTTTAAGCTTAATATATTATGTTTTTGAGGTATCTTGATATGTTTGCTAGGGTTTCAAGGTCAATATCGAAGAAAGGAGGAGTTTTGGAAGAAATTAGGTCGAAACAATGACCCACGATCATGACAGAAGGCTTAGATGTTAGCCACGATCATGACAGAAGGCTTAGATGTTGGCCACGATCATGGCCTGCATCAGGCAGACGTGCAGACACTTACAATCTTCACGTTTCAATGGACTTTTCAGACCATTCGGACCTCCAAAAAGCCCTAAGGTTACCAAAGCATAAAAGACTATTTAAATAACAACAAAAGAGAAGAAAGGACCTTTACATTCAGCCACTCTTGGAAACCCTAAAGAGGGAGAAAAAGAAGATAGAGAGAGAAGAAGAAGGAAGAAAAAGAAGTGGATCCCAACACCGCTGTTACCCAGATCAGGTGGTATCTCGATGCCGCTACCTTCCCCATTTTTCCAACCTAAGTTCCATTTCCTCTTCATTTATTTTTATATTTAAATGTATAAAGTTGAGATGGATTGTATGGAAATGGATTTTAGGTTATTGATAATGTTCTAAACTCTCCTTCAAGATTTTACTTAAAGTTAATGTTGATTTAGTTATTTTGAGTTTACTAGTTTGGGTGTTGTAATTGATTAATGTATTTGCATATTTCAGTAACAAACTAAGAGGGTGAGCTTGATAAAAAAGATTAGATCAGATTAATGAGAGTTAGGCGATCTAATTGACCACTTAATTAATCTAGTCGGTAATTTTATAGAGAGAGATCCTGAGACCTGAATTTTTATTAGAGAGATTTAGAACTAATTAGAATTGTGGGTAATTTATGAATTAAGAGATTGCAAATTCCATAATTTGATTAGGGTTTACAATTTAGGGTTTAATAGTTATAACTCAAGAGAGGGAGTAATCGACCCTATGATTGTCTAGGACAAAAATCCCGTAAACACATAAATGGTTAGATTAGCATTAATGATAGGTAAAATCCCCTATCATAACTTGATTAACCCTCTTGACGGACTTCCATTGTGACCTGTGTGACTGCTCAGTTTAATTCTGTCTTGTTGAATTTTCCGCTTTACAATTCTTGAATCAATTTCCTGTATTTATTTTCCGTGTTCACTTGTGTAATGTTTATTTCTTTTTATTCTTTTTCTGAGCCTTAGAAGACTTAGTATTAGTCTAGTACCTTTCTTGTGGGATCAACTCTTCAATACTACAAAGTACGACCCTTGCACTTGCAGATTATTGAGGGTTTTATAAATTGAAAAACTTGCTCAACAAGTTTTTGGTGTCGTTGCCCGAAAGGTATAGATTAGGTTAATTCTTATAGTCTAAGGTTCTTTCAATTGCTTTTGTGAAAAAAAAGCTAGGCATAAAGTAGATGCCACATCAATTTGGATATCACCAGTGTTGGAACCCCTCCCTGGTGCGACACGTGTTCGACGTCCTACGTGACATCTGGACGCGCGCGTCACAAGGAAGGAATTCCTCACCACGAAAGAAACCTCAAATGAACTTATTTCACTGTCATCCGAATAATATTTGATAAATTTACCCTAATCATCCTCCAATAAAATTGATCTGCTTAGGGCTCATAATTAAATCCGATTTCTAAGCTCATACGAAATTCCATGTCTCTAGGTCAAATAATAGCAGAAAACGCCTCAATCGGATCTTTATAGATCACAAAAACGAAATTTCGTATAAACCGTCACATATCATCCGAAAATCCACCAAAAACCCGACACTCTAATTTTTACCAAAAAGGGGTAGAAAATTTCACTAGTTAACTAATGCTTCGAAAATCGTGCAAATCGGAGGTCAAACGGAGAAGAAACATAGAAAATAAGAAAAAGGGTGTTATAACTGGTATTTCTAACCTTTCAACTTTGCGCATTTGTAACTTTTCGTCCCGTAATCCGAATTTCGTCAATTTAGTGCCAAAAGAAATATAAACGGAGACTCTATGACTTTCTAGAAGGATTTAGAACTAATTTAGTCATTAAGTTATTCAAAATACAAAAATCATATTTTAGAACTAAATTCAACATTTTAGCCCAAATTCAAATTCTCCTACACCATGTCAAAAGTTTGAAAATTCATATCTTTTGATACAAAAATAAAAAAATGTCCTATGTTACTTCATTGGAAAGATGAAAAGATGTTTTACAACTTTCATGAAGGAAGCAAAAGTCATATCAATCATTAAAAGAAGTAGAAACTTGTTTAAAGTTGTTGTCTAGCTAGTTACCATATGAATAGTAAAAATGACCAAATGAATAGTGAAAATGACCAAATGAATAGTAATTGGCCAACTTTCAATCCTCATAACTTCTTCATTTTAAGTCGAAAAATGACCCATTTTATACCATTTTGAAGATCTTAACACGCTCTACAAACTTGAAGAAGATCTCTAACTCAAATTCATACTCTACCATAGTCTAAAATCCAAAACAAGGTGGCTGCCCATTTTTTTAAAAAAATGGACAGCACCTCCCCTAAATATGCTCTAGCCAACATCTTCACTTTCCAACCCAACTTCCATACCTACACAAAAAAAACACTTCAATCTTCCAAATTTTCACAAGCATCCCAACTACAAGTATTCCAAACACCAACTCAAAGGCAACATCACAATCTTAGGCATTCTAAACATTTCAACCTAACTTTTAAACATCAACTCATTTCCAACTCATATAGGAACTACAAGCTCATGTTTGCTTTTACATTTTCAAACATACAACCATACATCCATACATGCTTAGGAAACTTATACAATATACAATGGAAACTTCAAAACCTTAATATTTACATGAAATAAGCAAATACAATGCTTTAAAGAGCATTTTAGCCCGAATACATCAA
>JANZLH020000062.1:491289-504181 GCA_026770325.2 Erythroxylum fimbriatum
CAGCGACCATGAAATTTTACATTAGCAAGTATAAATTTGGTCGCTAATAATTCTACCTTTAGTGACCAATTTTAAATTGTTGTTAATTATGCATTTTTAACGACCAACTTAATAACTCGTCACTGAGCACTTTTAGTAACAACCTTATAGTAACCACCTGTGACCAACCCGATTTTGGTCGCTATAACTTTTAACGACCATTTTCTTACTTTTAAAAATCATTAATAATAGTTGCTGAAACTAATTTTTCTTGTAGTGCAACATGATGGTAATTAGTCAGAGTGGTTGCGTGGATCGCTAAAAATAATCGATGATACTCATGTCTGGCGACTGGGTGACTAGTGGTGGATGTCTAACTAAGAAACAATGACCAGACAATAGTGGGACAGGTCAAAGACTTATCAATGGTGAGGAGGCAAATCGATGGCAATAGAAATAATCAATGGTTATAAGCTACATACAATAAAAATAATAAATTAGCAATAGACTGAGCATGATAAAACAATAATTAAAAGACAATAATTAAATGTTGTTGGCCATAAATAAATAATTAATTGGATGAGGTATAGAAAAGTCACCAATAAACACTCACAAAAATGATTAAAAAAGGATTATGTTAAGATATATAGTATATATCTTTTTATTTAGTTTTGGCATCTTATTTATTAATAGGACATATAAGATATTAATTGGATAATGACTTGGATTCAAAAAGCTATTGGTGATAATCTTCTAGTTGTGATAGAGTCCTATCCTTAATTAATGTGTATCTTCACAAGAAGTATAATGGATTACGTGGGTGATGTAGAGTGGAGCACTGCTAGATTTTTGGGATAATGGTTTAAGTGTGATAGAACTCTATCTTAAGTTGGAGTGTGTATACATCATGATTGGGGTGTATTACGCATAGGATAGTTAAGGTTTACTGCTATAATTTTCATAAGTGTGGCCAAGGGTTTTTGTATAGTTTTTGGGTCTTTATCGTGGGTCTTTGTTGCATTAATTAACGGCAATCCTTAGTGCTTTTGGTAGTGGTCCAGCAACGTTTGTGTGAGCTGGGTTTCTATTGAGTTTCTTGTGCAACCCAAGATTGTCTGTAAGAGTGCTGCACTTTATCGTGAGTTACTGTTGGGGATTGCGGGTTATGTGTGCAGCCATAACTTGATTCTGAGTTCTGCATATATCAGCCCATTTTTATTGTGACAACTTCAAGATTTATTTCAGTGGAGCTGAACCTTTTGAAAAGTTGTTCTTCTCTTTTATCTCAAGTGTATTATTGTTTTGTTCTTAGTTGATTGATTGCTTGAGTTGTTTGTTTAATTGTCTTCTATTAAAAGTTGTTTAGAAAAATCATCTGTTGAGGTTAGTACGAGGCGGTCGTACTATTAGGTGTGAAATTTTTTCACAGGAAATGATGTTGAGAGATAGTGTTAAGGGTTGAGTGGTGTAGGCTCAGTAAAGCCTTGGGTAAATCTAATATACTTCAGTAAAAGTATTAAGCTAGGTGAGGGCTTCACAGACGTAGGCAAGGTATGCCGAACTACGTTACCAAATTTTGGTGTTGATCTATTTAATTTCGTATTTATTTTTCTATTTTCGTTTGGTACAGAAAAATTAACAGTTGCTGATACAATTACGTTATATCTAGTAATCGACAGATAAGTAACTGCAGCAGAACCTTACAAGTAACTGCAATCAAATCAAAAAGTTTGTGAAACTACTACACTCTATGATTTTTCAATTGGTATCAGAGCAAGTTCACCGAGTCAGAATTTGTTAGCAAGTTAGTGCGGAATAGCCAGACACATCCGATGATTACTAACTATAAGGGAGAGACAGCTCTAAAAAATCCATCTGAATAGACAAGAGCCAAAGAAGAAAGAGCACTTGAAAACTTACAAACATTGCACGCAATTTTTAGTGTTGTTAATGAAGGACGCTTCTCAATGATATCTGCCTGTGAATCGACTAAAGAAGCATAGGATACTTTGCAAATTATTCGTGAAGGGTCCAAATATGTGATAACGTCAAAACTACAGATGTTATCTGTGAAGTTTGAAGAACTGAAGATGGATGAAAATGAGACTATTGGAGACTTTCATGAAAGATTGCAAGATATAACAAATTAGGCACATCAACTCAGGAAGAAATATTCCAATCTGAAACTAGTTAAGAAGACGTTGAGATCATTACCTCCGAGATTTATTCTGAAAATTGCAGCAATAGAAGAGGGCCACAACATTAATGATCTGTCATTGAAAAAGGTAATTGGAATTCTTACTAATTTCGAAATGAATCTTTTAAGGGGTAAACAAGAAAGAAGCAAAGGATTGGAACTACAGGTTGAAATTGGAAAAGGTATGAATGATATAGAAGATGAACCTGACGAGAATGAGGATATGGAGTTATTAACACGAGAGTTCAGTAAGTGGCTAAAGAGAGTGGAAAAGGACAGACCCGAGTTTAGGCAAAAATGCAGGACCTCATCGAGCAACAAGTTCAAACAACAAGTAAAAACTCAAAAGGGAGAAAGAAAGGTAAAGAGAATTCAATGCCATGAGTGTCAAGGCTTCGGAAATGTTCAAGCGGAGTGTGCTAACATCTTGAAGAAGAGAAAAGGAAAATCCTATCTGAGCACTTAAAGTGATAACGAACCCATAAGTGAAGAAGAAGTTATGAATAGTGATGTGTTAGTTATTTTGTATAGAAGAGGCCCAATTACTTGCTTAACAGCAACTGAGAAGGAAGTAACTGAAGATGAAAAAGGGAGTAAATCGGAAAATATCAATATAAATGCAGACCAATCAGCTCAAGGCTTGATCTTGGATTATGACGGTGATGAAAATGGTTCAAATGTTAAAAGGAGAACATTTACGAGGCTTACGAATTAATGTACGAAAAATGGGTGAAAACATGCAGGAAGAATGAAAGGTTGAAGGAAGAAAACCTCTATGAAGAATACTATTCAAGATTTGGAGAAGAAATTGATGTCAACTTTAGATGAGCTTGGTAAAGCTAGACTGAAACTAATAAGTACCGAAAAGGGATTGAGGATGTTGAATGGAGGTACAGAAATTTTAGAAAAGTTAATGAAAGTCGGTAAGGTTAAAGGAGATCTTCAAGGCATTGGCTACAAAGGTGACTGTTCCAAGGTGAATGATGAGAAAGATGACATATCTAGATCTGTCCAAGAAGAAAATTTAAGGAAGAATCGAAAGTTTATACGTACATATTATTTTTGCGGAGTTATCGAGCACTTAAGGCCAAGATGCTACAAGATGTTACAAATGATGTTTTAAAGGGGTCAAAATTGAAAATCTAGACACTCTCCATTAAATTTCCAGCAGCAGCCCATGGTACTGAAGCACACTTGGACTACAAAAGGGTCAATTACAGGCACAAAGACATTGTGAAAGAAATTAAAAAATTGTCTAAATTCGCAGTTAGTTACTGCTTGTGAAGAAACTGTTCAGACAAAGAATAAATCAGTTACTTAAGAAGAAGAAACCGGTGACAAAGATAATATTACGAGGAATAAGGTCAGATTTGAATTTCTTCGAGGGGCACAGGGACTGTTTACTTTACATTTTTGAAGTATTTTTTTGTTGTTTAGAAAAAATGAAATGTTAAAAAAAGTTTTGTTTTTTTTAGTTCTTTAGTTTTTATGTTGCCATTGTCATCCCATCATTTTAGTAGTTTGCATTGTGACGTCTATTTGACTCCACAAAAGACTGTTTAGCTCTCTCATCAGTGTGGGTCTCTCTCTTAGGTATTCTCTCTCTCACTACACTAGCAACACTCATCTTTATTTGCTTAGGTTTATGAATTTGATTAGTCTTATGAAGATGGAAGTAAAGTAAGTAATGATATGTTGGTATGTGTATTAACTGGTAGTAAATTGTCATCTTGATGTGCTTATAATTCTTTCGCTGAACCTACTACTGATTTTTATGTTTAAGATTGATTGTGTTAAAGGCATTCTTCGTTGTTTATGATGAATGTTCTATTCAAAGGAAGATTTCAAGGTATATGTGTGACTATTCGTTGTGCTTTTTAGCATCTTTTTGTCCCAAGGGGTAGAATGGATTTGTGCATTTGATGGTTATATGTCCAATTATTTATTTAAGGGGAGTTTTGACTATGTGACAAACAATGCCAAAAAGGGGGAGATCGTTAAGATATATAGTATATATCTTTTTATTTAGTTTTGGCAACATATTTATTAATTGGACATGTAAGATATTAATTAGATAATGACTTGGATTCAAAAAGCTATTGGTGATAATCTTCTAGTTGTGATTCTTGACAAGAAGTGTGATGGATTACGTGGGTGATGTAGAGTGGAGCACTGCTGATTTTTGGGATGTGTGGCCAAAGGTTTACTACTGGATTTTTGGGATGTGTGGCCAAAGGTTTACGTGTGAGATAGTTAACATTTACTGCTGGAATTTTCAGATATGTGGCCAAAGGTTTTTGTATGATTTTAGGGTCTTTGTCGTGGGGTCTTTGTTGAATTAATTGACGGTAATCTTTAGTGCTTTTGGTAGTGGTGTAGCAACGTTTGTATGAGCTGGGTTCCTGTTGAGTTTCTTGTTTAACCCAAGATTGTCTGTGAGAGTGTTGCACTTTATCTTGAGTTACTGTTGTGGATTATGGGTTATGTGTGCAGGCATAACTTGATTATGAGTTATTCATAAATCAACTCATTGTTGTTACGACGACTTCTAGATTTATTTCAGTGGAGCTAAAACTTTCAGAAAGTTGTTCTTCTCTTTTATCTGAAGTGTATATTCTTAGTTGATTGATCACTTGAGTTATTTGTTTAATTGTCTTCTATTAAAAGTTGTTTAGAAAAATCCTCTGTTGAGGTTAGTATGAGGCGGTTGTAATATTGGGTGTGAAAATCTTTCACGGAAACTGATATTGAGAGATAGTGTTAAGGGTTGAGTGGTATCGGCTCAGTAAAGCCTTGGGTAAATCTAATGTACTTCAGTGAAAGTATTAAGCTGGGTGAGGGCCCCGTAGATGTAGGCAAGGTGTGTCGAACTACGTTACCAAATTTTGGTATTGACTTATTTAATTTCGTATATATTTTTCTATTTTTTGGTAAAAAAAAATTAACAGTTGCTGATACAGTTACTTTATATCTAGTAACCGACAGATACAGTTACAAGTAACTGTGGCAGAACTTTACAAGTAACTACGGTCAAATCAAAAAGTTTGTGAAACTACTACCCTCTACGGTTTTCAGATTATAGTCACAAAAAATTATTAAAAAAAGGATTTAATTAGAGTGACTTTAATATTGCAAAAATTAGAAACAGAGTATTTGACCTTTTTTATTTATAGACAAAATTGGAATATGAGATATACAAAATAATATATAACAAATATAAAGAAAATAATTTACTTGTGATATGAATGAAATGTACAAAATAATTTAGTTGTAATATGTGGGATATATGCAAGATAATTTAGCTAGGGTTGCAATTAACCTTAATCTTTAAAGGGCCGTCAAAAATTTCATCTTTACCTCCCTCTTTATATGAGTACGAGACCGAAAAAATATAAAAAGCAGGACGTAAAGAGACCTTCACCAGACCCCTAATGAATGGGTGTTAAAGTGTTGACACGTGACTGCGGGTGTGCGGTAGGGCACAATTGGCTCGACTTTTGTGAGGACAATCACTGCTAAATGTCAAGAACTCATGTTCCACATGCACTCTCTGAGCACCCCAGATCCTCTGTCCAGTTTTACTCTGTCTTATTCTCTCTGAGGGTTTGTAGCCTTTGCCAAGTTACTTTTCCTTTTTTGCTTATGATTTAACGGCTATCGTATGATCAAGGTTCCACGTATAACGACCATGGTAAGACTGAACATTTTGTACTTAAAGAACTAAGCAATAAGGTTGATTTTAGTCATCCAACCAAAACTCCACACATTGTATTAGCTAAACTTTTTGGCTTTTGGATTGTTGTTGGGATATGCAACCCAAGTAGCAACTTTGAAGGGAGAAAAGACTTGCATTCCCAGCAACGTGCCAACATGTAAACAAGAATTTTCCTAGAAACATAGAAAATAATCTCTCTAGAGCCTTGTGTCCGTTTATGGATTCAACATTTACAAACTTCCTAGTCGTAAACAACTTAATTACTTACCAGCGGGACATCCTCACTTGTACGAAGGTGATTCAAATCATCCAAAGTCCAAACACATCTTTTAAGAAAATGACAAAATGACCCACAGATCTGGTATGACTTTTCTCCAAAAACTAAGATTATGTAGAGCCAAGAAAAACTACGTAGAGCCAAGAAAAACTACGGTCCCAGGGTCTGGCTGGGGCTTCCATGCATCCTTCTGACATGCAAGCTGAACAGTCTAATACTGTTTATGAAACTTATCCTCCTACTTATCTACCTCAACATCCTGAAGTTAATCCATATGTTAGTAATGTTGTGTCTATAGGCTCAGTATCTAATTGCTATATTACATCACAACACATTGAATAACTTATTTTAAATTGCTCAATTTCTTGGTTTTGTAATTTGGTATTCAAATTTTTAAAATTTTCAATTAAATGACTAATCTTTTAAAATCTTAACAATTTAGTTCAAAATGGTAGCTTTTGTTAATGTGGTTAATAGTTAGACATTCACGTGGTATTTAGTAAACATGCCATATTATTAAAAATAATAATTTTAAAATGAATTTTTAATATTTTTAATAGTTTTGGTTACAAAATTGAAAATTTTAAAAACTTAGAGAATGAATTGAAATTTTTTTAAAAAGTAGCTACAGGTGGTTGTAAATGGCAAATTTTTGTTTTTTAAAGAATTAATGTTTACTTTTTTAAAGTCGAAAGGAGAGAATAATAATGTCTAAAAAGCATGCTAATTTTGGGGTAACAGAATAAGAGTGTTGGTGAACATATAAAAATCAATTAAGTTGGCCTCACACAACAAGTTATTGTGGTGAAACGGTTACTTAACATAGTATCAGAGCAGGTTTGACCCAGATTCTTAATTTCTCGATTGTCCGTCTGGATGTCTAGTCCCAACGGCCCAGTCCGATTATTATTGCTTATATTTCAAGTGACAACTGGATGTCCAGCTCCAGTTGCACTTGAGGGGGAGTGTTAGAGTGTCTCATATTGCCTAGATATGAAAATATTAAAGGGTTTATAAGTGGCAATGGTCAACTATCCAAAAAACTAGTTCTAGTTATTTGGACAATGGTTGACCCAAGCCCAATTCTTATTAGTGGACTCTACACTCTGCCCATATTTAAAAAATTCAACACACAACAGCTTAAGTTATTATGGTGAAACGGTCATTTAACTTGGTATCAAAACCTTTTATGACCTGTTAGTGAATATATAAAACCAATTAAGTTAGCTTCACACAACAGTTTAAGCTGTTATGGTGAAACGGTCACTTAACATGGTATCAGAACCTTTATGACTAAGTGGTCATGAGTTCAAATCCTACCACCCACCTATCATTCAGCACAAGGTAGAGTGGGCCTGTGCAAGTTTCAAACCCAAAAGGCTTTCACTTGAGGAGGTGTGTTAGTGAATATATAAAACCAATTAAGTTGGCCTCACACTTGTGGTGAAACGGTCACTTAACAAAGAGATCATATTAATAATGATTTCCTAATTCTTGCAAGTTTTTAATTTAAAGTAGAGGTAAGTAGTACATATAGGAGGCTGATATTGCTTCAGAAAAGATCTTAAATAGTGGATTGTAAGTGACATGATAATTTGCAAGTTACTATGATAATTATAAGCGATGAGTATGATTGAAATTATAGCAAACTATAATAAGTCTAAATGGAATGGTCTTTCTAAAAATGTTTAGGCAAAACTTATAAAGTAGCGAACTTACTTTTAAAAAACGAAAGAAAGAATAGATTTCAACGTTATTATCATATAAAATTTGTTTGTATCTTCGACAAAAGCCAAAATTGTAAGCTCATCTCAGATAATTTCCCTCAAATACAATTGATAACCTAAAGAGGAGTCCAATTCATTTTGGGATAACACACTTGCTTATGAAGCCCATTGTAAAGTTCTTAGTTATAATGTTTACTGTATATCCCAGCTAAGTTTTTAGAGAGAATAGAGTTTTATGAGTGTCCAAATGACTAATTAATACGACAGTTCTACATTGATTCGAACTTTATATCCAATAGACTCGAGAAGGCATGTAATTTATCTTAAGCGTAGTTCTTTTCGTTCTGTTCCCCCTACACATAGTATTGAGACACTCACTTCTATGATACATTTGCAGACGTTCTTATTTTGGATATTAAACTCAGCCTCAGTCCTTAGGATCTCAAAGAAATATATCAAACTGATGAGGACATGCTTAAACACAAATCCAAAAGAACAAAAGATTTAGAAAATCTAAAGATAATTAATATGTTCTTCGAAACCCTAATTAAACATCCAATATCTTTAAAGAACCAACTATGCTAGATCAAAACCATTGATTAGTCTCAATTGAGGGAGGTTGAAAAGCATCCAGAGAGTGCATCTAGTCTTCCCATACTCTACAAGCCTGATTGTCAACAAATTTGAAGGATCCATAGTTAAAAGGAAAAAGAAAAGAGAAAGAACCACTAATTGGCTGTTCATCTTATTACTGCCATCAAATTGGGTATTCCGACCAAAAGGAATCTATTTAACAGCAATTAAGAGAACTTCCAATCCCATGCCAAGGAAAAATTACAACAGTTCACATTACTCTAACTAGAAGACACCAACAAACACAGAAATTCTTCATGTTATACAAGATCAAAAGGCAAAACCTAAAGAGGGGTTGAGGAGGAAAGTAATACTGGTCATATTAAAGAAATCAGAAAGATAACCTTCTCAAAGTATGACAAGCGTTAATTAGATTAATTTGAGACTTTCTGGGCTCAATATAGATCTGAAAACGAAGCATTGGCTCTAGCACTGGCAGAATTCTTCAAAGGAACTGAGGATTTCCTCGGAGGTTCAGCTCTATAATTTGATGAGTCATCTTTCTCTTCGCTTTGGTTCGCCTTATTTTGGCTGCTGGCTTTCTCCCCCTCCACTTCTCTGTATTTGTGCAGGTACCTCTTCAATGGCTCAGCATAGTCATCAAACCCTAGACTGGCAAGAGCAAAGCAAATATCATCCCCATTAACAGTTTTTCGCTTCTCTTTATGACATTTGTCTGATGCTTCTCCTGTAACAAAACTTATGAACTCAGACACACATTCCTGCATAGTTTCTTTAGCTTCTTTGGAGATTTTAGCGTTTGGAGGTAGAATCTGCTTCATGATTCTTCCAACATTAGCAATCGGAAGCAACCTGTCTTGTTCTCTGATGATGCCATTAGCATCCTCGACATCAACTGAACCACATCTCGTCTCTCCAAATTCGTACTTTTGGCACTGATCTCTATCTCTATTATTGCCAAGGTTGTCAACCATTGCTCAGTAACAAGTGGTAGAGGAAAATTCAGATATAGCCTGTTAAACACAGACACGTTGCTTACTTATCAGCTAACCCCCTGATTATATAGGAACCAACTATAGATACAGCAATAAGACAGTCTATGTGTATGTTGACCATCAACGGATGCATGTTGATGGTATGCGACATGACGTGGCTCAAAGCACTGAAGAACTGGTCAGCGGAACACTATGGCGGGCAAGCTCCTTTTTGGTACTAGTTAGGTCTTTTTCTTAGTTAATTCTACTTTATTGTACACTAATCTCTTAGGCTTGGTGCGAGCGATTTCTGGCCCTATATCGTTTTGAGAAAATGACTCGAAACTTATCAATTATAGGCAACAAGGTCCCCACCACTCCCTTAATTAGGAATTCAATCTTTATTAATGCCCTCGATAAGTTGGAACCAAGTATCTTAAATTATGTTGTTAATGACATGATGTGGTCAATAAATATGCACGAGTGCATCTACTTGTGTGTACATAGATGCAAACCAAGAGCTAAAAATAATGGATTCGTTGAACATTGCAAACCCTAATTGTGGATTACCTACTTTGGCAATTCATTTGTACATGGATTGTGCCACTCTTTACATATACAAATAATTTTCGCTTCTTACTTCTTTATGAGGTAAGAGTTTTGTATCTAGGTTTCAAAACCTATAAAAATTATATACATAAGTTTAAGAATTAAATTATATATGTAAGATTAAGAGTTATGAATCATGTCATATCTATATTTGTCACTAACTGATTTATGTGTATAAGATAAATATTTCCTTCATAACTTTTCTAAAAAGTATCGTACGATCATTTATATTATTAAACTATCAACACCCTGTAAATATAATTAATTTAAGAAATATAAATTATATCTTAATTGAAGCCGATGTGAAGAATCTTTTGGTAACATAAACATAAACATAAACATATACGTAAACATAGTGTGAATAGATTCGCTTACACAAAATAATTGGAGATAATTATCTATAGATTGGGATTGTATTAATTGTATTATATATTTGATATTAGGTTAATTGCCAAAGTAGCATCTTGATTAGAAAAACTATGCCTAGATGCTCTATATTTTGTTGCATAACTTCATACTCTGTTCACTTATATAATGACTAGATTAATTAGATATTTCACAACTGTTTGCTTGATTAAGAGAAAAGAAAATTGAAAGAAAAGTGTTTAAACCTATAAGAATTGTTAGTGATAAACTATATAACAAAAATCTCAGACATGCGCTCTAAACCAGCCTTTCTCTTCATATACAGACACCAAAAAATTCACCCTTATCCGAAATATGAAAGAAAAAATTTGACTTCTAGGGAATAGAAGAAACCAAATACACTTTCATAATATGTAAAAATTGAAGCAAACAATGGAGGAATACCTGCCGTACGTAAATTAAAAGCCTTTGGCTGGAAATTGGGTGGTGAAAAAGAACACTTGTATGAGATGGAATTGTGTGAAACTCATCTACAACTCACATGCTAGATTGTATATAAATTGCCTGTAGTTAAAAATTACCAAATCCATGAACAATTCCAGTCACTTCCTTTTATATATATCAAACGCATCTTGATATCTGTTCAATATTTATCTCTAATCGGGAAAGTTGTTCATCAATTAGCCAGAGCTCGTAGCGTGAATGTACTGTTCAAAGAACATGATTTGTGGTCCATGCTTATTAAACATTTACTAATTAGCTAGTTACCATCATGATCACATGATGCATAAGAAAAGTAAAACAAAGCAACTAAGAGAAGAGGAAGAACATACTTATGGGTTTCATGACCTCACTTTCAAGACAATTCTGCACTTAAAGTTGCCAAAGGACTTGCTTAATTTGCTTTTTACATTTTCATAATATCCTAACCTGACCTGGAATGGAAAGGAATTTAGGCTATAGGAGCTGCTGTCGTTGTGACTAGTACAACTTTAATCATCAGTCTTGGACATTAGCGCTCGTAATTACTTAATTAACAAGTGGATTTAGGAATTAATCCCTGAAAGTGATTTGGAGAAACCTTAACCAAGTCAGAAATTCTGTATTTCTTCCTTTTCACAAGATTATTCCAACTCTTGATCATATTCCCTCCTACTCCTGCGCACTAGTGGGCATCTTAGCTGATGTGATCTGATTTTCTGCATCTTGAGCACTTTTACAAGACCAATCCTAGAAAGTCTACTCTTTAAGAAGTACAGAAACATCTCCCATTGTGTCTAGTTGCGGACTGTTTAGGGTGTTCTTTAGACCAACATAGTATGTTTAATTATTTTTCCTGCTTTTGGAATACAACTTTTTCTGTTCTTTATTTGTCCTTTATATGCTCCCATTCTTGGGATTTTAGTATTTGGTTAACTTTAGCATCTTCAATCCATAAACGTACATTTACTCTTTTATGTGCTTTTTTAATCGGAACTATAGTACTTACGGTTACACAAGCAACCAAAGCCAAGCTCACAACTGAGGCAAAAACACGGTAATTAGGGATACATAGGAGCGTAAAGAGCTCAGAATTTCAAAGGGGCTTGCTCAGTGCTAACAATTACCTGCATCAGATTATATATTTGTAAACCTGGGGTTTATAGGATCTTACTTCATAGTTTCGATAAGGAAATTAAAAAATGTCTCATTAGAATTGACAATTGTTTTAATTATAATGTTCATGAAAAAGGAAAATAATTGTCTTCAATTTTATCTAGAATTTATGCAACACTTCAAGTTTTGAAATTCATGAAATAAACCCTAAACTTGTATTATAAATTTATTGTTGTCAAGTTATGTTAAATGATATCATTTCTTTTCCTTTTCGATGGAATTAGCTTGAAACTTATTTATTTTTCTGTTTGTAATAATTTTTAAAATTTTAATTAAAATCTTGTACTACTTACTATATATCATTATAGTTTGGTCTTATTAATATTAAAATTTTAAGTATGTTTATCTTTTTATATTTAAATAATATTTACTTTTCAAAATTTAAATTACCTAACATGTGTTTTTCAACAATATGCTTAAAACTTTGAAAATATTTTGCAATTTGTATATGCTTCATTCTAATTTCATGAAATATTTGTGTGAATGGAGGCGTAGAATTATGTACAATTGGCACCTGCAATTATTTTTGTATAAATTCATAGATTTAAACAAATTTATAGAGTTTGAATGCACATCACAACAGAAGGCACATTTAGCGACAAAATAAATGTCACAAAATCGTTACTAATAGTAATTCCCGATGACTTATATTCATCGTTAAAATTGTCACTATAACATCTCAAATTACCCGTTTATAGATATTGTCCACCTTGAGTCTTGGTGTTGGGACCCGTTTCCGAATCCCAACCTCGAAGCACAAACTTGACGAAATCAGAGCAAACAAATCAAATCCGAAGC
>JANZLH020000062.1:506331-520346 GCA_026770325.2 Erythroxylum fimbriatum
GGGGAAGTCTCAAAACGTTTCGACGTTCTTCCGCTGCGCATGCATGTGATGCAAGTGTTAGAGACGAACCCCAACAGATTCAACAAGGTTCATGTGTTTTATTTTGATGAAAACAAACTATTTAACTACTAATGGTGATGAAGTTCTGAAGTTATATCAATTTTCAAAAACTAAATGAAAGAGAACCAGTCTTATTGGATCTTTTGTCATGAAGCTTATTTTTTACTATTTCAAGAGATTTATATTTATAGAGATGCCGATTCATTTCATAAACATTTATGAGTTTAGAATGAGTTGGTTCTCTGTGAACTTTATAGACAATCTATTTGAAATGTCTAAGACACGTTATAGCATAGATTTTTAAAAAAAAAAAAGACAAATGATCTTAGATTAAGGATAATAGACCTACAAGAGACAACCCAGACCAACCAAACTTCACGGCAAGTCTCGTCTTTTATAATATTGAAGAACATATGAAGAATTATTCCAATCTTATTTAATGAAATTCTCATTGAATTGACCTAGATCAAAGTAGTATTTGGATTGAATTACTTGTCACAACTCTATTAGTCTAACTAGTACTAACAAGGTGAAGAAGGAGCTTAAATGGAGTATGTAGTGAAAGATGGATTTGATAGAAAGACACCCTTTGATAAATTGATGAGTGCGTACGATCGTCCATTATTCATGAACTTCGATATTTCTAAGGTTTGTGAACTTATTTTTTAAGTGTGAAGTAAATTGAGAGTTGTTTTGGGACTTTCTCTTGCTATGTAGTATAAGAAAATGTATAAAAACTTTTATTTCTATTAAAATTAAATGCATCAACTATAACTAAATTCTAACTCTAATTATAATTAATTTAATTTTAGTAAAATCAAATATCTCATATTTGGTCCCTAAACTTTCTCAAAATTTAACATTAAGTTCAACTTAATTGAAATTGATTTTCTCTTTTAAATTGCTCTTTATGTGTGACCCATTAGGATCTTAATATATTAGAAATGATTATAAATTGTATTCTGGTCCATAATTAGAATTAGATAAATTAAAGCTCCTTTTAATTTGTTTTTAATTCTTAAATTAAACAATTTATATGCATAGATCAAGATTGACATTTAGCAACATGTCATGACCACCTAAATATTAGAAATGTCAAAGTGATTTGACTTAATCTGTCTGTGCATAGTTATGTTGTATAATTAATCCTTTTATCATCCAATATTCTAATTAGATAGAGTAAGGATATAATGTCTACTCTTTTGAATCCAATTATGTTTAGTCTTGTTAATTAATAATTGGTTTAAAATTGATATTTGAAAATACCTTTTTAAATGTTAATTCACTTTAGCCAGAGAATTCCTTAAACGACTACTAATCAAGAACAATAAAACATTCTTTGTAATTACTTTATAATAAAGAAACCTTTATTGACTTACTCAACTATCTCTATATGGTTCATACTGCATCCAAGTACTATAAACTAAATTACCCTAAATAGGACAATTCATAAGTGGCATCAAAATGCAGTAATTTTCATATAAGATACCTCGGTAATTTTAAGTCTAAGGATCAATTATAAAGCCATAATAACGAGAAAATCTATAGACATATAAGTAATATTCCATTTAGGATCCTTATAATTGGGTTAACTTAGTGAAATTATTCTCTACTAAAAACCCACATATTAGTTTATATCCATACTTTAATTTATAGGATCAATTACTTTCTACAAAAGAAAGAAACATAATGTGTGTTAGTTTTAAGGTTTCATCAATTTCCTATCTTAATGAAACTATAATTAGGAACATTTGGGAATAATACATAACTGCGAATTGAATCTCATAATTATGATCTCGTCATAACTTCAATTACACAGTAATTACTCTAGGGATTTTACCTTTAGTATTAAAACATCAAATGTAATTAACATAATACATAAAGGTAAAGAATGCCTTTATTAATTAAATAATAACATCATACATTAAAATTGCAACTAGCTGATTGGCTAAAAGGGTATAAACTAACAATTAATAGGTAAAATTTAGATGTTGGAAATTTGTTATTGCAGGTTTTCTATAGGTAAAAGTTTCTTAGAAATCTTAACATAGATAACAAGATGGACTTTTGAAGATGTTATTATAGAAGGCCATCAAGAAAACACCATTACCTCTATGTCCATTTTATGGAGAACCAAAGACAGTTGTCTACCATTTGGAAAGTCTTATACCCAAAAATATTTACACTAACCTTTTGGGCTTAAATTCTTCCCTTTACTTTTGTCGTTTACAGATCCAATCCAATCCCGTTGTCTTGTAGGACGATGTTACAATTTCAATATATTCAACCTCTCATGTATATATTTGTGAAATTATATCAGAGAAGGAAAGTTGTACATACACAATGTATTCTTCTTTCACTACAATGACTCTAATAGATTTTATTAATATTGGTTGCAAATTTTAAAAAGTGATTTTCTATTTGGTAAATTTTGTGATAAGATCATCCTTAGTTAAATTTATCGATATGAATAATTTTTTATAAAATAATTTAAAATTCATAATTTGGTTAAATATGTTTATTATTTGGATACTTCCATTATTTACTTTGACCAACATAAGCTATAATTCGATCATGCGAACATTAGTTAACACTTTAAATGGGCATAAAGGGGGTGACCCATACTCGACATGGAACATTGTTCCTTTTATACTTACCATACATACGTTGAAACCAAACTTAAGAGAAGTCATCTTACTTTTTGATAATTATTAATCATTTTATAGATAATTTATCTTTTTAAATTTACTAATGAAGTGGAAATACTAATGTCATTGTATATCTTTTTGGTAGAGAAATTTGAAAGTTATTTCTTATCTCAAAATTTAAATTATAATGAATCTCTAATTCTAAAGGTCTTGTTTATATGATTGAGCAAAAAATATACCACATTTTCTTCTTCTTGATAGCTAGGAAATATGAAGGAGACTTCTAATAAAGACTTATGCTTTTAACATTCCCTATATGGGAACAACTAACTCTTCCTTACTTGTTATTGTTGGTTTATGCCCTACGTTCAATTGGTTGGTTATAGTTTAGAGACAAAACAATTTGAGGCCATTCTTTTTCTTGCACATATTTAGATGTATATAATAAAGTCCATCAAATAAGTATAGATTACAAATGAAATTATAATTAAATTTTTCCTAGCCGTTATTCTATTACAATTGGAAAAAGATTAGCACATGTTATTTTTTTCTTATGAAGCAAGTAATCGATCTGTAAGACTAAAGTATAAAGATATTAAACAATTGTGTGGGTTCTTATTAGAAAACAAGTACATTAAACTGACCTCGTATGAGAAATCCACTTAGACCATTACTTGTATGTTTATGGAAATTCTCATTGTGATAATTATATAATGATATATGCATATTTGACTATAATTATAAACACGTATTTAACATTTTTTTAGCTTGATATTTCATAGTTTTATTGTATATTTAATACTTAATTTGCTCCAAGTGTATTTATAGGTCATATTTGTCTTCGTGGATAAAAAAGAGAAGAATGCGAATGAAATTGTGGCGTAAAATGAATATTAGAAGCAATTTGGAATTATACGGATGTGTATGTGCCTGTGTAAGTCTTTGTGAATGTGTAAAGCCACGATTTTAGGTGTTTTTGGAGCTACAGAATCACCTACATGACTATGTAAGTGATCGTGTATGTCCTAGAAATCCTAGTTTTCACTATAAAATGACGAGAGCAGAGGCAAAATAAAAGAAGTCGAGTTTTATAGCAGTTTGAGACATAAGACACCTAAAGAGGTAACGATTTTGATCAAGGGGTGAGGAAAACATGAAGTTAACATCAACAGATTCGATAGAAAGCTACATCAAATCCAAACTTACAAGAAGATTCAATAGAGAAAAAAGTGAGATTTATGATTCCTTTGTTTTCTATTAGTTGTTCTTCATGTTTATCATTGATTTCATTTTTAGTGATTAGTAAGTAAATGTTTTTAGTGTGTAGGTGTAATAAACCCTAGTTTGGTATAACAATATGTTTTAATCTTTTATTTAAAGAAATTATATTAATTGATTATTGTGATTCAATTATGTGTTTTACTCTTATTCTAATATATACGAAATATTAGTACATGATTTGATTTCATAAGATTAAGTTTAAGGAATCCTCTTGTATGAATAAATCTACCATAATTGGAAGGAGCTACATGCAAACCTAGAGATAGGCCAACATAAATATACTTGATTAGAGTCAAACATATAACAAAATTCATAAATCGATAATGCATTCCTAGGGGTTTTAACTAGAAAGATATTTGTTAATTAACTAATGAATTAGCTATTAATAGTCTTGGGAGAGTTATTAACATAAGATAAGAATTTCCACGATCTAATAATCAATAATATGTTGCATGATAAAAGGTTATTAATTCAAGGATACTTAAGGGGATTTATCACCTAGAGACTATGAATTGATATTTGTTTTTCTTCTAATTGTACTTGTCCTAAGTTCAAAATTGTTTAATCTTAATTTAGTTTATTTTCAGCTTTATTTTTAATTAAAATGAAAAATATGATACTTAGGTTAGATAATAGAAAAAGGGTATTACTAAAATTCACAATCTTAGTGGGATTGATTCCTATTTGCCTACGCTAGCTACAACTATGCCGTGTAATTGCGGTAATTTTAATATTGGTATAAAAAATAAATCAATTATATAAGTGATCTTTTAACTTGAGATCTCCAAAGTTATCTTGTATAGGAAATACTATGTTTTGATACTACTTATGACATGTTTTAATCAAGGATAGCTCAGTTGGTAGTCATTAGATATAGCATAAACGATATAGAGGTAGTTGTTGAGTGATCAAGATTGGATTCATTATCTTATAATAATTAACGAGAATGTTTCATTGTTCTTAATTAATATTCATTTGAAAAATTCTTGGTTAAGGTGGAATGACAGTTTGTAAATAGTTTACAAATGTCATTAATTAAATCGATAGCT
Source organism: Erythroxylum fimbriatum (assembly GCA_026770325.2). NCBI lineage: Eukaryota > Viridiplantae > Streptophyta > Magnoliopsida > Malpighiales > Erythroxylaceae > Erythroxylum > Erythroxylum fimbriatum. The sequence continues at coordinate 511,370 of JANZLH020000062.1, forward strand.
AATGGTGGAGAACTAATATGATTGAACTCAAAAAGGAGTAGACGTTAATTTCACGTTGCCTATCTAATCGAAACATTGTATGATGAAATGATTAAATTAAAAGAAAAAGCATGCAAGAAAAGTTTAGTCAAAACTACTTTGATATTCCTAAATATTTGGGTGGTTATGATATGTTGCTAAACACCAATCTTGATCGATAGATTTGAATTGTTTGATTAGAGAATTAAAGGTAAATTAAAGGAGTTTAATTTATCTAATCCTAAATATAATTTTGGATTATAATTTATATCCTTTGTGAACATTTTTAGGAACTTAATGGATTACACATAAAGAATAGGTTGAAGAGAGAAAAGATATTTTAGTCAAGTTAGACGTAATTGTAAAGTTTGAGAAACTCTATGATTAAATATGAGATATTCAATAAATAAGGATCAATATGAGATATTGGATCTTATTTGGGCATAATTAGTATTCAATTAGAATTATTGGTAATTCTAATTAAATTTTAATTAAAATTAGAATTTAATTTTAATTAAAATTAGAATTTAATTGCAATTAAATTACTAAAATGTTCATAACCTATTATAAATAAGCATAAGCATTTTCAGAAAATTTATTATGCAAAATATAATAAAAACTAGTTCAAAATTAGAAGCATTGTATATGGAAAATAAAATATCATTAAATATGATCATGTATAAGAAGTTAATTATAATTTCAAAATAAATACAAAATAAAAATGCAAGTATTAGTTTAATGAATAAAACTCATTTTCATCTTCACTTCTTACATAATTCGAGCTAAGTAAATTTTTGACCACCTTTTAAACTTGGCCAACTTTTTTTCATTAAGTTCTAATTTAGCATGAAGCAACTGGTTGTCGTCTTCAAAAAGTTGAACATATTGTGGTCTTGATTAGGATGAAGCAGTCAGTTTTGGTCCCAAACCCAAAACCTTTGATGTAGCCAGATCATGTTCCAAGCACCTTGTTTTAAATATCATCTACATTTGGCTCATTTCCGTAAGATATTGATGTTTGCAATAACTCCTGCATCTTATTCTAAAATTTAAAAAACAAAATCTATATTCAATTCAAATATTATTAGTTCGTATTACGTAAATAAATAGAGTTCAGACATCTAACCTTCACCTTCCTTGTAGTGTAGAGTGTGATCCTATTGCACTGGTCTCTATGCAGTTCTTTCTGATTTTGTTTTATGAAAAGAATACAAAACACAATAAATAATATTGTGTTTATAGATATAATTGTAACTTGTAAACAAAGAAGTTACATATTCATTTCGTAGGACAACAAATGATTTGTAGCCTTGGTTGTATGGAGTTTTCATTTTTCCTCTATTAACCTTAGCTTTCTCACACTTTTCCTAAATAAATAAAATAAATAGTCTTTAAATTGTATAACAAGATTAATGACAGCAAATGTGGTGAGAAAGAAAACAAACCTTAACATTGACAGAGGCCCAATAATCACACATATTGCTCTAATTTTCTACAGACGTCCATTCAGGGACATGTTTCCTTACCTCTTCATCCGAAGGAAAAGATTTGTAATATTAATGTAGTTGATAATGATGATCCCTGGTCCTTTGTTTCAATAGTGAAGTCACACAGTTTGAAACATTAGGGTTACCAATATCAACGATATTGAGCTTCATCTGTGAACAACCAGTAAAAGTGAAATTAATCTTTAAATAAGTAAAACAATATTGTATATAATTAAATAAATTAAAATTTTACTAAAACTTTATCCAAAGCATTCTGTAGCAAGTTGTCTTCTTCCAACTGCTTCGCATGCTTAAGGTGAGGCAATTTAATTCTGGCAATTACCCCCAACTCGCTAGACAATTTAGCTTATTGAATCTTGTCTACAGGACGACCTTATGAGGTATCAATATTTATAGACAACTTTCATTCGTTGCAACTCACAACCTTTAGTTATACCTCTACTTCTTTTTCTGGTATTGATATTAGAACCTGACAACAAATGAATAATGATAAGAAAATACATATTAAACATGTAAATATATATTTGAGCATAAGTCTATTTATATGTGTTAAAGATTAACAAACCTGCAGATCCCTCTGTACTAGTTAAGGCAGATGGAGGTTCATTGGTGGATGAAGTTGATTGTTGTTGTTGCCTAGGATTTGATCGATTTAGTTGTTGTTGGGGAGAAACAACATTAATGATTGCCACCTTCTTCCTTTGTTTCTACCAGGTGCTATTATATTGTATATCTATAACTCAAATATTAACAATCCACAATAACATAACTCAAACATAAATAATATGCATTAACATAAGGAAAACATCAACAATATTCATAAACATAACTCAGACATCAATAATATGCATTAACCTAACTCAAACATCAACAATCCTCATTAACATAAGTCAAACATCAACAATACACATATATATAACTCAAACATCAAAATCTACATAAACATAACTCAAACATCAACAATAAGTATAAACATAACTCAAACATCAACAATATGCATAGACATAACTCAAACATCAACAATACTCATAAACATAAGTAAAACATCAAAAATTTGCATACACATAACTCAAACATCAACAATACGCATAAACATAACTCAAAACCAACAATACATTTCAAAAAATATAAACAACATTTTTATTACCTTCAATTATCATGATCAGGATCTTGAAAATCATCATCATCAATTACATTATGATTTGACTCTTCATCACTATTATATTCAGCCAAAGTATCATCATTGTCATATAATTCATCCTCAATATAGTATTTATCTCTTTCTATGACAAGATTGTCTTGTACTTCATCCACTTGTAGTATATTGGGATTAACATCTCTCATATGGAATGATGATATATCTGCATCTTCTATTTGTATGGCTCCAATATTTAGCTCTTATTAAAGCTCTTGATATACTTCATCACCAACTTCACTCATTTGACCATTTTCTTTTTCACAAAAATCGAAGAGATTTTAGTGTTGAAACTTTTGGACAACCATCCAATTACTACCCAATGCAACATTGTTGAGGTAGAAAATTTGCTTCACTTGACTTGTAAGGACAAAATGGTCATTATCATCCATTTCTTACTAACATTGATGCTAATAATATTGCCATTCACTTTTATGTCACCAAGATTAGACCATTTGCACTTAAATAGATCAACCTTTTTGTCCTTAATGTAATGCAATTCTATTATTTCTAAGATGACACCGTAGAAGTCAATAAAATCGTCGTCATGACATCCCTCAACAACAAGCCCACAATTTTGGCTTCTAAGTCGATTGTCTCGATCTTGTATGTGAAATCTAACTCCATTATCAATACAACTTGTATATTTTTTACATATATAAGGCCCACATGCCAAAGCATATAATGTTTTTGTCGCCACTTGTAAGTTATGGTTATATAATTGTATCATTTGTAAACCGAAATTTAATTAGAAGTTAATCTGACATAAATTTCCGTAAGTTCATAATATTCCATCAATAACTTACTCAAGTCCTAAACTATGATGGGAACTTAATCTTATGTCTTTCTTCAACATTAACAATTCCTTTGCTTCGAATAGAATCTTTACGCTTTCTATTTAAAAAAGTAAATAGAGATCATGAAATATAGAATGAACCATAAATTTTAAATATGAAATTTTGACTCAAAATTAATATAATACTCTATATATATTTCGACTTCCTTGCAATTATTCAAAATATACCAATGCCCAATTTTGAGTTTTTCTTTAGTTAACTCCATATATTTTTCAACACCAAGTGGCCATACTTTTTGGGAAAAAATTGACAACCCACCATCTTGATCAAAATCAAAGTTACCTTCTTATCTCCACGTCATTTAAATACATCGAACAAAATATCAAGCGTTCATTCGCTATATAAGACCCTTTAGGTCAAGCTCTATTGCGTACATAACGGTTAATAGAGCAAAAATATAATCCATCATCTCTTCTTTTCAAATGCAAATCTTTTCTTACAATCATGTCTTCTAAGTCTAATCTAGTGTTTTTCATTTTTCCATCAATTCCCATCAAAGTTCCTAAAATATTCTCACAAATATTTTTTAATATGCATCACATCAAGATTATGCCACAATAGCAATTCCCTCCAATATGGAAAATTGAAAATTGTGCTTTCTTTATTCCAATTAAGCTCAACAACACTTTGCTTTTGCTTTCTATTACTTAGGTGTCTGCCAAGTGTAATGTCACTTAAAAGTGATAGTTGGTAAGCCACATCATCACCAAACAAGTGCAAAGGAGCTTCACCCAATTCTACTTTGCCATTAAACAATTTGATTCTTCGCCATCTATGCCCATGTTCTAAGAAATGACGATGTCTCTTATAACATATTTTACTTTGTAGCCTCATTGAATGAGTTTGATGGTTACACATAGAACAGGGCATACACCTTTTAATATTCTATCTAGACAAATTCTCATAAGCTAGAAAATCATTTATAATCCACAAACAGTCGTATGCATTATAAATGTTTCACCTTCAACAAAATTATAAGTTTATAATCCAACGTCCCAGAGATGATTTAAGTCATCAATTAGTGGTTGCATATATACATCGATATCCTTACCAAGAGTAGTAGACCTTGGAATAAGTTAAGACAACAATATAAAAAGCTCCTTTATACACTTTTATGGAGGTAAATTGTATGACACTAGAATTAATGACCACATGCTGTAAGAAGTACTTATATTACCGAATGGACTAAATCTATCTGAGGCTAATCTAAGTCAAACATTACGACAATCCTTTACAAACCATGGAAACTTTCCATCAATTTCTTTCCGTGCCATTGAGTTTGATAATGCATAATGTTATCATTAATGTGTTTCTCTTTATTCCATCTCATTTCCATGGTTGTTTTTATTGACATAAAAAGCCTTTGTAGTTGTGGTTTAAAAGGGAAGTATCTCAAGATTTTATACAGTGTCTTTTTCCTTTTCCCATCATCCACTCACCACCTTGATGTACCAAAAAATGACACACTCTTCAAGTTTACTATCCTTCCAAAGTATAGCACAATCATACTTACAAGCATGTATTGATATATATCCTAATCCAAGGTTCCATAACAAGTTCTTTACTTTATAGTAATATTTGGGCAATTTGTTTCCAACATGTAATGCATCATTAAGCAAGTCAATTAACATGTTAATAGACTTGTTACTCCATTTATTATAGACCTTCAAATGCAATAACTTGACAACAAAAGATGACTGTGAGCATTTTAAGCACCCTGGATATAATTCTTCTTATGCAACTTTCGGTAACTTCCCAAAATTATCTTCTGTTATACTATCAATTATGTTAGGCAAACAAATTTCATTCATAATCTCCATATAATTCCTATAATCCTCTAACATCTCGTCAATCCCATGATCACCATTGTCATTAATGTCAGAATCTTCTACATCATTATTATTACTATCATTAACACCTCTACTATAACTTGCTTCTGAATTTTTTCCATGATAAAGCCGTGGAATATAAAACTTATCTATGCCTCAAATTAACAAGTGATTATATAAAACTTATCTATGCCTCGAATTAAAAAGTGATTATATACCAAATCTTGACTTTGAATGTTGTCATTTAAGCAATCTATGCATAGACAACAAACACAATATTCAACGCCCATTTGATCTTTTACAAATTACATGAAACTCTTAACTCCTTCTAAGTATTCAATAGATCATTTTCAATGAGACATCCAACTTTTGTCCATCTAGCTTCACAATTAAATATAAATAACTGAATTACTAAATGCAATTAGTGTTAGTTCATAAACTAAGTTTTAATTCAAACAAACACTATGGTATGTCACATTATTACACCACATGAATTGGAAAAGGGTCTCTCGCTATGACTCTTAGGCTAGTGGAATATTTCACTGATGAATCTCATGGGAGTCGCATCATAGGTTTCCAGCCTATATACCATCTTAAGGGTTTATTATGCGTCAGATCATCTATAATTATACATAAATTTCTTATGTTACTAGTTCTTGATTAATTAGTACCAGTTCATAAAATAAGTTTGAATTCAAACAAACACTATGCTACATGGCATTATTACACCATATGAATCAAGATAGAGTCTTCTTGCTATGACTCTTAGGCTTGTGGAATATTTCACCGATAATCCTAATGGGATCTGCATCATGGGTTTCCAGCCTATATATCATCCTAAGGGTTTATTATGCCTCAGATCATCCATAATTATACGTGAATTTCTTATGTTACTAGTTCTCAATTAATCAATACAATTTCATATACAAAACCCAGGCTCTCCTTCCATTCACACAAATTCTTCTCTATTCAAGAAAAAGATAAAAATTAAACAAAATTTTGATGACTTACCTGGACGAACGAAAAATAGGAGACGACAGACGACAAACGAGGAATATATTGTGAAATTGGCCCTCATTCGAATAAATTAAGCCATTAGAAGAAATGACGAACCTTAAACCAAAAGGCTAAAGAACCTAAAACCAAAAGGCATTTCACACAAATTAAATTTAAATGTTCATCTAGGTTGATCATACAATTAGCAATTCTTAAATAAGACTTGGTATTATGGAATTGAGATAAGAAATTTTTCTTTTAGGACAATATATGGAGTACTATATGAAAGTAGCATATATTACATAATAATTTAATTTGCACAATTATCTCATCCTTGCTGAATCTCTTATGTTTAATTTTGTTTAAATAAAAGTTTAAGTAATGCTTCAACTCTCTCTATATTGAAAATCTTTTTGTGAAATGAGTTACTTAAAGGTGTTTAGAGACTTGATAGACAAGAATACAAATTGTTAATATTTAGTTAACGTATTAAATCTCTAAGTTCACTACTAAATAAAAGAAACATGTTAAAATTAAAGCTAATACACCTTACACACTAATATTGCAAAGTTTTAAAACGCATTTTAAAGCAATAATTCCCATAACTTAAAAACTATAGTATTTAGTACTAAAAACCCAAATAATTCAAAAACTTTCTCCGAAAAACCAAATAATTCAAAAACCCAAGTAGCAATTAACCAAGTCTCACCAATATCTAGCAAAATAGTCCAACCACTTATTTGATTATAAATTTTTGGTAATTGATCATTTGATTTTTACAATCAATATATTTTACAACCAATACTATTTGTATCATACAAGAAAAAGCAAGACATTGATATGGAGAGATATTCACTTATGTTGCTTGCTTGGGAATAATTTGTTTATTAATATATCTTGATGTCCAAAATCATTGAGAGGATTCATTATATGTCAAGTTTGCTTTTCTTAACAATTATTTATAAGAAGAAGTATGCATTGAGAAATCCATGATAAATGTGGTTAAAGGTCAAGAAGTTAAATTGTTGTAGTTAAAGAAGGTATCATATAAACTTAAACAAGTGACAAGAGCTTGGAATAACTTAATCAAGTGTTACTTTTAAAAGACTAGTCTTATTATACGCTTACAAGAATATACTCTTTATATTAAAAAAGGAAAAGAAGATTTATTATTTTTTATTTATATGGATGATCTCATCCTCACAAAAAAAATTCAAAGACATTTGAAGAGTTTAGAGATTCCATAAACCTAAAGTTTGGGATGAGTGACATGGAATTGATGTCTATCAACTTAGGAATCCAAGTAAAGCAAATGGTAAGTAGAATTTTCATAAATCAAGAAGGACATGGAAAGCAGGTTCTTAATAAGTTCAATATATTAAATAATATACTGATTAACAATCATATCTAATATGGAATAAAGTTAACTGTTGGAACCCGATCCGAGAACCGGATCCCAACCGAAAAACGAACGGAAAACAAAACAACCAAATCAAATTCGAAGAGAATTCGAATCGGGAATAGAAGCGAAGTACAAATCGGATTCAAATCGAAAGCAAACGAATAGGTCACTCCGATCGTATTTCAGAAACAAGATCCGACATCCGTAGCGAATATCTCAGAAAAGACTTTAGGAAGCGTCACGTTGGAAACCTTAGACTACATCAATCTGAAATCCGGTAAAAAAAATTTTCATCTTATTCGTTCCTTTTTAATTCCTTCACATTTAATCTAACTCATTCAAACACGAACAAAATAATTTCCACTCTTGGCAATTTATCCTTATACAAATCTCCATTCCTTAATCATATTCTTATAATCCATACAAGTTCCAAATACTCATCTTTTAATCAATTCTTATTCTTAACCCGATTTTTACCGAAAATCGGGCAGCATAACGGCTGTATTTTGACAGCCCAAAAATTTGCAAAGATTCAAAACACTTCTAAAATGTCACATCCAACCATACTACTCATCGGACCTCCTGTCCGGAAATCCAAAATACCAACAAACGCAAGCCTATGTCTAAAACACTTCATAATCTTAATTCAACCAACGCAAACATCTCACTTCATTCATACATAATCACAATCCCATCTCAATTTATAATCATTCACAATGCAATATACAATTCCACAATTTACTTACACATATCATAAATTCAATCCATACTTATTTTCAGCATAACTGGATACATTCGGACTACATACACTTTATGGCTCTCTAACCATCCATAAAATTCAATACGAACATCAAACTTTACATAAATACAAACATTTCTCGTCTTCCATCCGATCTCTTGCATAAAAACCTAGAGATTGGGGATGAAAGGGGGGTGAGCACAAGGCTCGTGGATAATATAGTTATAAATTGAACCATAAACGAAAACTGTCTTTTCAATCCAAAAATCATTTTCAAACGTTTCAAATCCTCCATAAACCTTAGAAAACTTTCTCAAAATCGTCAAGTATTTCAAAAACATTCATAACCAGTTTTTCGAAGATTCATGATTAAAACTTTTTACAAGTCATGCACAATTTCAAACATGAATGCATCACGTCATAATACATCATA
>JANZLH020000062.1:526663-539306 GCA_026770325.2 Erythroxylum fimbriatum
TAATTATGTATTTATTATATATAAATTTGGTTTTGTTATAAAAAATTATATTTTATATAATTTCGGAGCCAAAGGTCAAGTCAAATGATAATGGGCCACCATTTGCCAACGATTATCTAATTCATTGCCTAATAGTATATTTCTTTCGAATTAATAGAAAACGACATCGTTTTACTTAACAACAAATGATATTATTTTCTACTAGGTTATTAACACAAAAACGAAACTTTCTTCGTTTTCGTGTTAGCCATTGTGTTTCCAAAGAAGCATCGTCTCTTCTATGATCGTTGTCTCCTATATTGTGGTTGTCACCAACAAACGAGCGTCGTGTCCCATGTTGGTACTGTTTTTATTTTCTGTTTTTAAGAACTCTAATTTTGTTGTGCTTTGTTTTTCTACTACGTTTTGGAGTTTATGTCGATTTTGTGTTCTTCTTATACTGTTCTAAAATTTGTTTGTGTTCCAGTTTGGAAGATGGTAAATTGTCTTTCTTTGTTGGCTGCATATGGGTTGACGTTTTATTTACCACCTTTAACACTTCTTTGAGGAAAGCCTACTAACTGTTTGATGAAAGGTTTACGAGAGTATTTAACTTCTGGAAGGTTGATTTTTCGCTTTTGAGGAATGACCTTTTCTTTTTGTTGGTTGGATTTATATGGTAAAGTTCCATTCAATTTTGGATCAGTTCATTCCACCCCAGAGAATTTATGGGATTTGATTACCAAAATAATTTAATTAAACATAATGAATTTTATGCTAAGTTGACTTTTTAGAATAAAACCGTTAACATTAATTCATCGTGGAATGTCGACATAGTGAGTAGTTTCCGATGGTGGAAATGAGCTCCGCTGAGGGGAATGTGACAAAATTCTCCCTAATGAATAACAAATTGATGAACAACAAATCTCCTCATCAAAAACTAATGATTGCTTACCTTTAATAGTTGATTTTCTTCTTCAAGGTTTTTAGTATCACCCGAATTACCACTTTTTCTTACTTATATATATCTCATTTCTATTAAGAAGCTATCAAATGAAAGTTTGATTGTATATACTATATGATGAGTAAAGTTTCCTCAAATTTTCAAAAGAACTTAGATGAAAATAGAATTGGTGGCAATGTCTCGATGGTCGGCATAGGATTAGGAAAATCGGTTGTTTTAAACCAGTCGTCCATTCTAATTACTATGTATGTTCAATCAAGTATGCACATGTTCGAATTTAGATTCGTTATACTATTTCCTTAAGATTATTAACCACACTAACAATTAAAATTTATCTTTTTAACGTTAATATTCGTGGGCAAAAGTCTAACTTTTAGCGACAATTACGAGAGTCATCACCAAAGGCTTAACGTTTGACAACAAAATTGTTAAACCATCGCAAAAAATCGGCCTTTTGCGACAATTCACATATAGTGATGATTTGGCAAAACATAGCGAAAAGTTAGACTTTTGGTAATGAATTTGAAATCGTTGCCAAAAGCTAACTTTTAACGACGATTTATTGTTATTTTTACATCAAAATTGACTTTTAGCTAAGTTTTTTTTTGCCGACAATCACCAATTTTAATTGGACACGATCAAATACTGATAAACAAGTGCGAGCTGACACATTCCAAAATTTGATTTATGATCCGAAATTCTCACATCCAAAGCCCCAAATTCCTAGTGCCCCTTGTCAGTGCTGAATGGTGCATGATCGGCACGGAAGCAGTATAAATCATTTGTTCACTCCATTATTTGGAACAATTTGTCCAAAACTCCGAATGTTGTTGGACTTGAAGTCTAGGTCCTAAAGCTCTACGCATATAAACTTTCAACTCAAGGGCAGATCCTGAGCTAAGGTTTCGAAGTCCAGTTGCTTAGCTTCGTTATTTTCTATATTAGAAAAGGTTAGTATGTTGGCCCAATAAAGCAGGCTTGGGTTTCTCATAACATGAACCTCATTTGTAAGCATTAGAGCACCCCTAATCTTTTCTTAATTATCCGCAGCTGATGGCACATTGGCAATGTATGCTTACATGTAATTTGGATGAGCAATAGTCAAAAAAAAATGGAAAAAGCATAGAAAACTAAAGCGGCGGCTTCCAACTTCCAAGATCCTTTTGACCCTCCGTTTCCTATCTTTCACTACAAGTAGAGCTTTGGGTTTGTTCGACAAGTTAAAACTTGATTAGTATGTGAATTTCTGAATAATATTATTACTGTCCAATAGATTTTTTAAAAAATTAAAATTAAAAAAATAAAAAATATCGGTGAAAACAATGGCCAAAGTTGTGGACATTTGTTTTGTTCACGACGATTAGAGATTATGGAAGGCCGTTGCGCGTTCAATCCGACGGTGCAAGAAGAAACCTTTTATTTAGATGTCTTTCTAAAATATAATCCAATCAAAACCAAAACCGTACCACGATCTTATTCTTATCCCACGTGTCATTAACATACAATATTTTCTCCGTTCTCCATCTATAACATTCCAATTCCACTTGCCCACCCACAGACTCTTCCAATGTAACTAAGGAGAACGTACGGATAGGGTTGTATTATATATATATAAGCAGCTCATATTTATGCGTGAGTCTACCAGAAATAACTTTTCTACGAAGATAAGGTTGCATGTTATCGTATCTTTTCAAACCTTACATTTTAGTAGAACTTCAAATAAAGTGTCGGTGACGGGGAAGACGATGATATAAGCAGTCTTGCTTTAACGTTGATTTTTCCCCGAAGAAAAAAAAAATCAACGTACCCTTAACAAAATTTTACGTGTATTTATTAGATTATTCTTCTCATTACCGAAAGAAAAAAAAAAAAAGCTGAGCTTAGCGGTGAGCTTTGTGATCGACAGCAAAACGGTCAACTGTCACAACTCACAACCCTAGATGGTTCTGGTCTGGTGAAATGAGCCCACATTTTTATAATAACTAAATTACAATCAGGGCCATCCAATCCATTCCATCAAAATTTTCACTTTTAAATTCTTGTGATATATATATATATATATATTATTAAAAGGAAAAGCTTAGCACCACGTTGGCGTATGGATATTTATCATGCATTTTTAATTACGTGCTCAAACTTTAATAAAACTTACATTTTTCTGGAAACAATTGGAAGATATAAATACATACTCCTTTTGCATATTTTTTAATTTTTCAAAATATGTGAAAACAAAAAGGAAAATTAGACACAAATCCTAGGAAGTTAGTGGAGAAAGACCAAAAGGTCCAATGAAGGGCGAGGGGAGACCAGGCAGAAAACAAGTACCTTTTAGTAATTTTATGAGTTGAAAGACCCATCCACTTTCATTAAATAAATATAAATCGAACCGAATAACAAATATTATTAACAATCTCTCTTCTGAGTTGTTATTCGTTCGTCTCCTGAGTCCTGTCTGCCTTGGCCTTCCTGCTAGTCCTCGTCAATTTAACCCATAGTGTCCATGAAACTTCTGCTCTCTGTTTCCAGTTCAAAGTAAGCATCTTGTTTGCCTTATATCTTCCATTTTCTTTCACGTATTTTCTCTTCTGTTTCGTTTTTTCTTTTATCAGTTTATTCCTATATTGTTACTTTCACCAAAAAAAAAAAAAGGAAGAGGTTTATAGAAAGAAGTTGACAATCGATGGGTAATAGACGCGTCGTGAGGAACACAAATTTTTGCAGATTCTGTCTTCTACGTGGGTTTTAACGTCAAGTATTTCTGCGGAGGTTTGTAAATATATATATTTCTTTTGATTCATTAACTCCTTTTGAACTTTCTTTGTCAAGTTTTTTTTTCGTTAAGGTTTTGTCCACTGTATTTCCTACTGTTAAGAACAATTGTTTTCTATTTTTTATTTTTACTTCTTGAGTATAATGGGGTCTCTGAGAATTGTTGCTCAGCAATGGAAAGTTCGTTTCTTCCGCTTAATGCTGAGTCCGTGGATGTGATTTTATGGTGCTTTCCATACGAAGCGTTCCATAACTTTTGGGTTCGTTTGATTTTCGTTCTCTTACTTGGTCGTATGATGTAGAATCGATAAATAATCACGTATTTTACCTACGTTTCTCTGTATTGGGCGTTGATGGCGATACTGACGATGAGTTTCTTATTTTTCCTTCCTTTTTTTTTTCTTATTCTTCTCTGGATTGCATTTTTCTGGATATGCATTTTGGTCCTTGTTTTGCGGACAATGTCAGATAAGACGGACGTTTATCATCAGTTAAACATTTCAATATCTCTCTTATGCTTAACTGAGAACTTCATTGTTTCCTACATGTTTTGAATCGAGAATTATTATGAAACGTACAAAATGAGTCAACTGGACTTGTGCGTAAACTCATTTGCCTTGGATGCTAAGCTGTACTAATTGCAGTTTACTTTCTTTTGTATTGGCTTCATAACTTGATTTATGCTCAAAAAAGTTTCGGGTGCTTGTTAATGAAAGAAATTTTAGTCGTCTATGTCATGCCAGCAGTAAATAGCAAGGGATTGTTACTTATTTCTTCTCTTCTTTCATGATTGTTTATTTTATTTGTATTATGTTATATGTAATAACTCTGTTATGCCCATAATGATATCTATATCCACTATTAATTCCCTTCATGCTAACCAAGCAGAAGTAGTACTTTTGCCATTAGTCCTAGCAGGATAATCCGTCTCTTATTTCGTGTTTATATGGAGAAATAGAAAAAATGTCATCAGTTAAACTAAATATTTTATTCATAACGAGTGCACTAAATGTGTTTTATTTAGCCATTTATACATACGGTGTTCTTATTAAGGCATTCATTGATTCCTTTTGAGGCAATCCTTTTAAATTTTCAATAATTTTCTGTTTAGTTCATATATTAGAAAAAAGCTGTAAATTTTCAAGGTTATGGTTATCTTTGCCTGGCACCAGTTTCATGGTTAATATACTATTTTTATTCCGATGTTCAATCAGGTACTACTCCCTCTGCTAAGTTTACGTTTAACCCAGTGGCTTCCACTTCACCTGATAAGGTGGAAGAAGGCATACACTCTAAGGCGGTGAATAATGTTGTGTTCAAAGGAAAATTAATCCTACTCATCCCGATTCCCTGAGTTCAATCCTACTGCATTTTTCATCAGACTGTGTTTGGATAGCAACATGGAAGACATTCAAGATGGAAACACTGAGCAATCGCTTTCTCCAACTTCTTCTGACATGGGAGATACTGGAGACGCACAGGTGGTTCCTCGTGTTGGAGATCAATACCAAGCAAATGTCCCTTGCCTTATTACAGAATATGATCCCCTACAGCTTAAAAATATGCCAGGAAACTCAATAGTGACGTTTGACACTCACTGCTCTTTTTTGCTGGGATTACCTATTCCCCTTATGTGGTTAAAAGCTGAAATAAAAAACATCAATGGGACTGTTGAATCTGTTAACAGTGAAGAGAGCCAGGTTATTTCCAAAAATGAATGCCAGGAATTTGAAATTCAACCTGTGGCTTTATCATTAAACCGTGGAAATTATTTAGAGGATTCAAATCGTCAACTGGGAGCTGCAAGCACTAAGATGAAGGTTGACTTGATCTTCTCTGAAAAACCTGAAAGTAAAATAAATAAAGTAGATGGTGAATCCTGTCCTTTTCCTGGCGTTGCAAGTGGATTTTGGACAGATCTTGAACGAGATAGTTTTCTCCTTGGATTGTTCATCTTTGGAAAGAATCTTATATCGGTGAAGAGATTTGTTAAGAGTAAAGGAATGGGTGACATTCTGGCCTTCTATTATGGTCGCTTCTACCAATCTGATGAATATCGTAGATGGTCAGAGTGTCGGAAGCTAAGGACCAGACGTAATGTACAGGGACAGAAGATATTTACAGGGTGGAGGCAACAGGAGTTATTATCACGTTTACTCTCTCATGTTTCACAAGAATGTCACCATAGTTTACTGGAGGTATGACACATCAATGATGCTGTTGTTACAGGAACAGTTTACATAATTGCTAAATTCATAAAACTGATATATAACAGGATTATCCATATCTCATGTACATGATGCAACCATTCTTGGTTGTATAGACAACCTTTGTCCTTTCTAATGCAAGTACACTCTGTTATCCTCTACCTCTACTTGCCAAGATTACAAATGTCTACAGTCAGTGTTCTCTGATGGTTCCTTTCATAATCTTAACTAAGTTACGACTCTAAATGATACTAATTTGAAAATAAAATGCTCTAATTTGATGTTTAGAGGATTGTACCTGAACAAAGGATAAAGCCTGCTAGGCCTTAAAACTTTTTTCTCGCTCCTAAAACCACAATGTCTATGTGCATGTTTGTTCATTTTTCATTTTATCTTGTAATGATCTTGTTTAGGAGTTTGTAAGAATTTAGGTAAAGCGTATGGGTATAGTGCTTATTACTAATAATTTTTGTTGCTTACATCTCTTGAACTCACAAAGATCCACTAAGCTTCCTAGTTCGCGTGCTTATGATGCATGGGAGTCCTATATGTCATGATTTTGGTATCGGATTATTTCCATTTTTGCAAGAGTTAAGACCTCAACAGATTGAAGCAAACTTTGAAATAATTTGGATTATTAAGGTCTTTGGTGAACAAACCAGTCGCTCTTTCTTCCTTTTCCTGTGGTCTCATTCTCATCATCTATCTTAGGCAGTAAAATGGAATCGTGTTCATTTTTGAGAATTTGATATGATTTGAACATCCCTCTAAACTATTATTCTTTCTTTGTAGAGGAAAGTTTACATCCCCCTAAACTATGATACTTTCTTTGTAGAGGAAAGTTTATTTTTTTGAATTTCACGTATTTCTGTATTCAATTTACTATGTTCTGTATAACAGAGCTTTGTGAGGATTTAGTCAAATATTGGTTCACGCATGACAGCTTCCTAGGTTGTTTATTAGGCTTTGTAAGTGATTGGTCTAGTGCCAGCCTTGTTGGTTCTTGGGATTTGTAGGCTAGTCTCTCATTGTGTGAGAATGATGAAAATTTTTCTTTAAATGGGGAGCTTGGAAACCTTAAAATTTAACCAGTCATTTATTCTCTTTTGCGAAGTTTGGCTTGCAAGGTGTCATATATTAAAATGTATTCAGTTTTCTTCATCCTTAATATTCATACTTGATTCTTGATTCTGCTGATATTGGTTTTCTACTAGTAGAGTTGATAAGACAGACTAGATATTTGCCATATTCTCTTTGTAAAATAACTATATCATCGTTTCCCTAAGCTTATGTTTCCTTCTGCATTTTTCACTTGCTAATCTCGTGTTAACATAATGAGGTTTTTCTTTTTCCTGCAAAAATGTCATAAGAATCATTACAATTGTTCTCTTTGGAATTTTGGAGGTATGTTTTAGCAATTGGCATTGTAGGTTTTATGGTTGCAACCTGCAACTTTTCTATTCTGCCATTGGTAATAACAATTATCATGTCCTTACATGCTTGAAACCTTGTGTACTACAGGTTTTCAGGTTATATGGAGAGGGGAAAATTGCATTTGAAGAATATATTTTTGCGCTTACGCATGCAGTTGGCATCAATGTGCTTGTGGAAGCCATAGGAATTGGAAAAGGGAAGCAAGATCTCACCAGTGTTGCCATGGAGCCAAAATCCAATCATGTTATTTCTACCCGTCATGAAATACCTATTGGCAAAGCTTGCTCATCTCTTACATCTGCAGATATTATTAAATTTTTGACAGGGGATTTTAGGTTAAGTAAGGCCCGATCTAGTGATCTCTTCTGGGAAGCTGTTTGGCCTCGACTTTTAGCAAGAGGATGGCACTCTGAGCAGCCTAAAGATCAAGTCATTTCTGGTTCCAACTCCAAGTATTCCTTGGTTTTTCTTGTTCCTGGAGTTAAAAAATTTTCTAGAAGGAGATTGGTGAAGGGAAAGCACTACTTTGATTCAGTTAGTGATGTTTTGAATAAAGTGGCTTCAGATCCAGGACTTCTTGAGCTTCAAGTTGAATCTGCAAAAGGTGATCATAATAAGGATGAATATAGATGGGACCCACCCTCAAAAGAAAACCAAGATTGCTTGTCAAATAAGCGTCATTGTTACCTTCAGCCAAGAAACTTGAATTGTGATCGCAATGTCCAGAAGTTTACAATTATAGACACCAGTTTGGCTTATGGAACCGAACAACCAAAGGTGAGAGAGCTGAGAAGTTTACCTGTTGGAGGTGCTGGTGCATCTTCTTTTTCTAGTATTTCAAGTGAATCAGAACAAGACACATCTGACGAGTCGGAGGAGGAAGCAATTGAAATGAAAACACAAAATCCTGCAGAGAACGAGATTGATAGAAAAGCTGTATGTGATTCATCAGATTGTGTAAACAGCATTAGAAATAGCGGTACATGCGATTCCTTAGATCCAACCACTGCAGCAGCTGAAAATCATGAAATTGACAGTTTGTGTCTACTGAATGACAAGCAGCCAAGGGAGACTGAGTACCAATTCAGCTGGAAGTTTAAGCCTGACCCCCCTAAGTATTTGGTCCCACTCAGAAAGCAATTGAGTTACATCGGTTGCAATATTGAACAGTCAAACAGCACAAATAAAAACGTTTCTGCAGAGACAAAGCTAAATGAAGATGAATCTCACTGCACATCAAATTCCCATACATACGAGGACATAATATGTCCAGCTCAAAATTCGTCATCTGCTACCTCATTGGCTAAAAGCAGTCCAGATAGGGATTGTGAAGCAGTTGTTGGTGAGGATTGCCGAGGTAGTGGAGTGCATACAGAAAAGCCTCAATCACCAAAATTTATTGACTTAAATGTTCCTCATGTTTCATCAGATTTTGAAGATGAGCCTATAATGAAAGAAATGATTCAAAACAATGACAGTTTGCATGAAAATGAGACATGCTTGCCATCCAAAATGAACTGCCAATCTGACCCTGACTTGATTAAGTTATCTGACGCTATGGCTGCTCCATGGCATCCACCCGTTTTGAATAGCCGGAGGCAGAGTACCAGGAACCGGCCATTGACTACAAAAGCATTGGAAGCTATGGAACTAGGATTTTTCAATACAAAGAAGAGAAAATGTGGCAGCTCACTGGCAAATAACAAAATGTCTATGTCTTCTAGACGAGTCCGTGGAAGAAATGCTTCCGGAGGAAATGCTAATGATGATGTTCAGAACAATGCTGAAGACTCGGGAGGTGGGGAGGTTTTGGATGGCTCCTATAATAACACCGACGTAGTTGATGAGTCTTTGGTTTAACGGATGCTGGAGAGTCAATATGGACACCCAAGAGCTGAATTGCATCATATTGTTTCTTGCGTTCTGTCATTAGCTTGTAGACGTTTGGACGTCTAACTTCCTCCTAACCATACTAGAAGATCCCCGCAATCCCCTCTTCGGTTATCCAAATCAGTACAAAATTGAAGAAAAAGATGGCTGGTGAAAAATTCTGTAGCCACACAGTGGTCAGTGTGAGAAACAAATGTGAGATGAAGCCTACTGGATGATGGAGGAACCCAGGTGCTTTCCAACCGAGCTTAACAAGTGTAGATGTCTGTCATTGGAGGTTTCGCTTAGTAGCTTCACTGGAGAAGATTGTGTTTCGTATAAAATATGATAGCCGTTTGTATTATTTTGATGTAAATGAATATTGTTCAACATCTATGATTCTTGAAACTGGAGATGTAATAAACATGCGATTCATATGTTGTCCGTGAAATGTATGGCAGAAAGCAGTTCAACAGTTTAAACGCACGTAACATAGATATGAAATAAATGTTGTTCAAGGTATTATATGTGTTAAATCTGCCGGTTGATTAGCAGAAAGAATTAACGAATTTTATGTACAAGAATAAGTCCGTAATATTTTATTTTTTAACGTTTCCTCCAAAATAAAAAATTACAAAAAAAATGAACATAGCATAGAACCAAGCTTAAATTACAAAAATAAAACAGATATAGAATACTTTAACAATATAAACCATAAAATATAAATAGAGTAGATAATTACAATGTATAATTGTATGATATATTTTATATATTCAGAATATAATTATATTATTAATTTTTATTAGAATGAAATACTACTTGTCACACTTCTTCAAAACTTAAAAGCAATGCTAATGAGATCTAACAATAATTGGCGAAACTCATTATACTAGGTTCTTTTCTTTTTTTAATTATTGTTTTGGTATATAATTAAAAGTTTATTTGTTTTTATTATGACTTAGCTTTGCCTTTAATTTAGTATAATGGAAGGATCAGTGATGATTAATTTGATTGCCATTAATCTTTATGCGGCGTTGCAATCTTCATGTCCAAAAGTTTGAGCACATGGACCTTAGATGCTATTGTCAAACTAATTGTGGCCAGAGAGAGTAGGACCTGTTCATCCTCTATTTTAGCATCGAGTTGAAATCTTGGCGGCACGATGAGTGTTTTAAGTTCATGATAGTCCACAAACAAAACCATAAGCTCTCCAAAACACCAAAAAGCTCTTTGTCATGCAGATTCGATTCTTTCTGGAATCTCTTATAACATAATCCTTGAATGGACCGTGAGTTCACTCCCTACGTCAAAGATGGTGGATCTCATCACTTTCATATCAGTACGGAATTGGCAGATGGGTTCAGACCAAATTCTATGATCTCGTTCTAAAAAGTTGCAGGTTTTGTTTAACAAAAAGATGGCTGATGTTGCCAACTTTTTTTAATACATATATATGTAAATATTTTGATACATCTGCAAGAAGTATTGGAACTTCTGGTCACCGTTCTTTTATCTCCGGATTTAAGTATCCTGCTTCAAAAACAATGGAATTGATATTTGATAGATTATTTAATTACTAAAACGAATTGATTTACTCGCCTATTATGGACTCTTCGTAAGGGCTGCACTGATCGAAAAGTTTTTATATATCAATGGCTTTATGAAAAGTCTGGTGACTTGACAACCAAACTCAAATCGCATGCAACTTTTGTACCTATTGGTAAGCCATTATTGAGAGAGCTATGGCGTTAAAGTAATATTGGAAACCAGAATACCTATTGCTACGCAGAGAATTAATGAACGATATGTTGTATTTTAGAGTAGAAAAAAGAAAGATGGTCCTCCATTGGAGCTGAATCAAGCATGAATTTCGAAGAGCGTCAACTTTCTTGTCAGGTGGTTGTGCCTTGCGTCAGCTCCCAAAGACTACATCGGCATCGGCATGTAGAAAAGAAGACAACATGAACAGGCAAAACGTGACGATGAGTTTGGAGAGACTACTATATATGTGCAGCTTTCCACGTATACACAATAATAGTAGTAACAAGTAAGTAGGGCAAGTATCCAAAATCTTGTTTCCTTCTGATTCCTTGCCCAGTATTAAAAACTCGAAGGAAATTGATTTTGTTTCTCCTGAAATAAAAGACATTTAGATGATAACTTCATTTTTTAGTGCGCCCGTGAGCTTGGGATTAGATGGCTATACTTAATTATTGGGTACATTGCTAAGATTAAATTAATTAAACAGTGGGACCCTACATGGAACAAATAGTCAAGAAAGTAGCAACCAATTGGCAAACGCATTGATTACAAAAACAAAACTAAGGGTTTAAAACTGAAGTTGTTTAAAATTTGAGAATAGAGTTTTGACTTCCGCAAGGGACCTATTCGGTTCGAGCAGAGATTAGTTTGAATGTAAATAACTTAAAGGTACCTTCCTATAGTTGGAACTCTCTTAAGATATCTCGTAGACAATCAAGAAATAAACTAAACTAAACTAAGGTAAGAATTGAACACAAATTTCATATTTGATTCGTATCAAAATTAAATATGGTTAAGCTAGCATCTTATTCATTTTCATCTCCTTTTCCTAATCGAAACATAACTATATCCACAAGAATAGAAAATTCCAATTTGTCATTTTCTTAATCCAAACATCATTTTCATCGTGTTTGATTATTGAAATTAGGGGTGAGGAATATAAACTGAGACCTGTCCTTTTGCGCATGTCTTCTATCCATAGGGTTCTTGCTTGTGTCAATTAGCGATTTAATCTTTATATTTGAGCAGCTAAACACAAGCTTACCTAGATGCGGCTGCTTAGGTCGTCTTATTTTCGGTTTTATCATAATCTGAAATCATTAAATAAGAGAAGAGAAGAAAGACGTAACCGTATATCTGTTCTTACATTGTTGCGCTCATAGATTGCATCGATACTGAGTTCCTCAACGGCGATAACTAAGTTGTAATTTTGTCTTCATCAGTGGTTGTGATCGATGGGGAGCATTTTGGGTACCAACCGGTCTAGAGAAGTTGACCAGAACTTTAGACCTTAGCCTATGTCTCATATTCTAGTTTCTGTCTATTCGTTGTTTTCCATTTTATAGCCTATGGGATGTTAACATTTTTTTTAATTACTTTTCTGCTTAAGGGTTAATTAAGACATTGTTGGAAGCTGATGTTAATTTAGGTTGTCTCTTTCAGTATGATTAGAGCAAGAATGTTAAGAAAAATAAATTATTATGTATATACAGTAAGGAAGAAGTGATTTCCTTAACTTTATTATATGGCGTAGAAAATATTTGGCCTTAATTAATGTCTCAAAATTTATTAATTAATAAAAATTGACCGATTAATTAATTAATTAATTAATTTTTAATATAAAAAATTATTAAAATAAATTAAATCAAAAAATTAAAAA
>JANZLH020000062.1:559937-575862 GCA_026770325.2 Erythroxylum fimbriatum
ATGGATTTCAACTCACACATGAGTTGAATTCATGCTAAATATTGTGTTCCAAACAAGTGAATTGAATTCAATTCCACAATTGAATTCAATTCCTTGCTTTCCAAACAGGCTGTTAAATGGTCATTGAATTGAATTGAACAGAGTACTAGAAGAAATAGATTTGGCCTTGATCAAAGTATAACCATAAGATTAACAGCCTCTTTATAACATTAACTAAAAAGTTTGATGAGATGATGATCTGCGACTCATTTGTCTATATTTATCGGTTAGAAGAACAAGTGATAAAAAGTTAACCATATACGCATGCTGCGTAAAGTTTTCAAGTGGTAAGTTAGGCTTTGGCTGTGCCATAATAACTTCTTGAAGCATTATCACAATTTTCTATTCCAACAGGCAACAAGGGGAAGTTAAGTTCCATTCCATGACCTTTTTTCTTATGTACAACAGAAAACAGATTTCCTGACAACGAAAATGCATCCATCAACTCGGTCCATGACGATACTCCCACAATCCCTACTATTGCTTCTCTAACATCTGGATTCTGGAGGATTGATCATAGATTTGCCGCAATGTCCACGAGAAGGATATTAGAAAGTACCTGTTCATCAATATCAACTTCAGACCCAAACATACAAAGAAACAAACTTCTTTGCACTTTCACTAAAACCATAAAGAGTTGTTTTACCTGTTAAATACGAAGGAAGAAGTTCATGGGTATATACACATGAACCACTGCCAAAGAGAGAGCCAAGTGAACATATAGACAGTGCTTTGTACAAAGATACACATGGCCAGTGATTCTCTTCAAACCTTCCAACAAGAACAATTGGATGACGTGATATGAGTCGCATTACTATCTTCCACTATGCAAACAATAAACTAGTCCCATCAAAAGCAGAGGAAAATTGCCCCAACACCGATTTCCAAAGTTAACCTGCGTGATAAAGCAGAATCAACTTTGTATTCAAGAGAGATATAGTTACGTATGAAGAACGAAAGCAAAAGACGAAGTAGCCAACCTCAGACAGCAATGTAGTTTAGCTTCTGCTCGTATTGCTTGAACCAAACAGAAGCAGTTACTGATACAACTGAGACTATACTGATACTACATATTCTGAAGTTGCCTTTACAATGTCTTCAATGAATGTATAACAAATCAAAACCGAATACCAAAGTAGAAGTCCACCCCAAAAATGAAAACAATTTCAAGTAAGAATATATACTCTTGATATTATATAACCCTACAACCCCGGCAAAATCCATAGTTAGGATACTCTGTCTTTATTGATTTATTTCTTCAATCACAATTTTGTTGAAACATCTAACAATCCTCCTATTTTTTTCTCAACAGTCTCTTGGTTGCGTCGGTGGAAGTCTTGCGAATCAGAATTCATGGACACCGGTCTAAAAATGGAATTAAGTGCAGTCCTTGTCCCCACAAGGAAGAGCTGAAGTATGATACAAATATACATTTGTATTTCCGCATTTCTCTTTGTATATCACACATGTATACAGCAGGACATTGAGTTGGCGACTGGGGAAAGCAGGTCCCTCAACAGAAGTAATGCATCAGAGACATCTAGCCAGTCTTCTTTTCTTTTTCTAGAAGGCTTTGACCCCAGAACACACCAACCAAACAGATACATCTTCCCCAGTGTAAATCACTCCATCAGCAGCCAGACTCTTTATCGATTAATAGCTTCAAATGCAAGTCGCACAAGACGTAGTAATCCGTCTACATCTTGGAAGCTGAAATCAAGGGCTGTTCTAATGGACAACATACTATCTCCACTCTGAGCATCTGCCATTCTGGCATTTGCTGCTGCAAAAGCTATTCGTGATTTCCTAGAGGCTTCCATTGCAGAACTCACATGCTCTGCCTGAAGATAAATAATCAGCAATTTAGTAAAGTATCAGAGTACCAAATTCAGTATCAACAAAGCATTGTACACGTTGACACGTACAAATCTCAAGTAGTACAATGATATTGAACATATGATGAGAAATATAAACCGGAAGCCTTTTACCAACAATTGTTTTTTTCAAAATTATTTACCAACAATTGTTGAAAAGGGAGATTAGTTCATTTCAGATTTTTTTAACCTTTATTTGTTTATTTTATATTTTTTTAACCTTCCTTAAACTGCATCCAGAGTGATCGAAAAACAACTATAGGTTTCTATATGATGTAGAAATACACTTACAAAATGGAGCAATCGTACAAGGCTGGGACGATTTTTAGCAGTAATAACGTGGCTTCCATTCACTTGAGGAGAGCTAACACCTTTAGCTACGGGAACCTTATCAACTGAAGTTGTGTGGTTCAAGTTGTCAATATCAGAGGCAGAGGAAGACGGTGACTCACCTGACAGTGGTGTGATAAGAACAATGAGTTTACACCATTTTCCTTAATAATAGTTGAATGATTCATTCAAAAGTTGAGAAAGCTAAGTACACAGGGCAATCAAAATTGTATCTTTAAGATGAAATAGGAGAATATAACCATCAAATGTTCTTAAGCTACCATAGAATGACTCCAAACAAATTACCACCCTAAACTTGCAAATCCAGTCAGATAATATCACAATAACATAACAAATTTTTTTTAGTTATTTGGAAAAAATTCTTGGCAGAGAATAGTCGTGTTGCAGACTACAATACACATCAATGAAACAAAAATGTCATCCTAAACTTACTAAAGGTGCAACCTGATAAGCACAACAGCATAAGAAGTTGTTGCTGATTTGAGACGAACTCCATATACAGAATAAAAAATGTGGACAAAAACAAAACTTTCAGGCATCAAAATTCGCAGACCAAAAGTACTGAGTAACTCTCCCTAGAATAGAAGTATTAAACACACAATGCTCCCAGCCAAAGGAAAGGACCAGGTATAAAACATCAGTCATGCTAACATCAAGAGCTTCATAAAATATTCATCTTCTAGAATGAGTAAGTTCATAATAGTTATTTTACAACCTGGAGGAATCTTTTGTAGATCCCTCTGCAACTCAAGTCGATCTCTATTTGCATTGCCATTCGAAGAAATAACCACCCTCATATATGCCACCTCCATGCACTTGTATGCCAAAGCAGCTGCCGCCATGTCTTCTAATTTCTCATACTCGTGTGCACAGAACCTAAAATATTACAAGATTTAGTAAGGATAATAAAGGTGGAATTTCTCTATCGACTACAAAAGAATCATCAATGCAGAACAACAAGAAAATAGTCCAGAAATATGATTGATAAAGGACTAAAAAAAGCAGCGGCTGTCATTGAGTCCGTATATATCAGCACAAGCATGACCCCAGGCCCCTCTCATTAAACAATCATGTCACACTGAATAGAGCAGCATTTTAACAGTTTCATATTCAAGCTATTATGAAAATCTACACTGCAAGCACATTGTACAAATTTGCAGTGCCTAGATGCCCCAGCATGTTGTGATGGTAGTTTAAGTTCATCCCACAATTAACACCTTCCAATCACTAGGATAGAAAACATCATAATCAAAGAAAAAACAAGTTCAAATGACAGTATTTTATGATTCTAAATATTCTTTGACAGAATCACATGTAATATATATTAGAGAAAGAAATATAGCCTGATCAAAATGTAGACTTTTCAACTTACTCGCAGAGTTTTGCTGTGCTACCATATATTTGCATTGACTGAATCATCTCTGCACTTTTGGCAGTCTCAATGCTGCAACTTTCAAACAGCGCAGCTCCATCAAGAAATTTAAGGGCTGCCTCAAAGTACAGCCTCGTGCTCTCAGGTTGTGACCCAGAGTTCTTCTAAAAATAAATAAATAAATAAAATTCAGTGAGTTTTGAGGATAATAAATAAGGTATTTCAAAACCTAAACCATCTAACAATAATAACCTTAAGACGATCCGCCATGTGCTTCAAAGTTGTAGCCTCTTTCACAGCATTGTTTGCAGCCTGGCTAGAGGAATCCCTCTTAACTGGACTTGCGGCTTCAAGATCCCTGCTCCTATGCCCATTTGACAAGGAGTTTCTAGAATTATCGTAATGAATTCCATTAGGGTGATCAGCCCTTTTGATTTGTTGTGAAAGTTTTAATGCATTATCAGCATTACCAGATAAACCATTTTGTCCATTTCCTTTTTGAGGCCCACAAACCAGTTGATTGCAGTTGGCCAATGTCTCATTTTGAGCTCCCCTAGGGGGAGTTGATGAGAGTGCCTTTCCTCGGCCAGAGATCTCACAATCAGCTAGCATACTCTGCTTTGGAGTAGAAGTTGCATCATAGATGCAAATACTATCTACTTTTATATCTGGGTCAATGTGTCCCTCAGAATTGGATCTAATGTCTTTTTTACAGTTATCGATCATGGATAGTGAGCCCTTTGTGTCAGTGCATATATTTTCATCTTCATTAGACTTGATTCCACCCTTCTCAGCAATTTGTTTTTTTCCAGTAGGCCTTACTTCACAAGGAGGGGCTTGCTTGCCAACAGAATCAAGGAACTTGGCATTACCATTCCCACTCTCAGAGTTGGAATTCCTATTTTTGTCCCTGGACAGTGAGGAGAATCCCTTCCTAGGATGAGAAACACTTTGATTCCCTTGAGTTTCATTTTGTCTTTCATCACCATGAAATTGATCCAAAGATGTTGATTCAATTTGACAACGCATGTTAGGACCTGAGCAACCAGTCACTTTGTCCAACAAGCCAGCATCAGCAAAGTCATCTTCTTTCTTAATCAGGCCTTTTCTTTCAGATGTAAGGTTATCTAGCTTTGAAACTCTCACAGGTAATGAAGAAACAGATTCCACTGGTGAGCCTTTAACATCGTGGACATAGGCCTTGGTTTTATGTGAACCGGAGACCTTTGAAGAGCTAGAAGTAGCTGCCACAGCACGATGTAGAGATGCAGAGTTCCTTCTTGAAGAATCCCCACCATCCAAGCTTCGCTGAGACAGGGTACTCCCCGGCTCTTGTATCAGATGCTTGGTTTTCCCATGACTACCTTTTCTGCCTGTTTTACCCCCGCTTTTACTTGCGCTAGACTCTTTGCCTTCAGACGCAGGTGCCCTCTCTTTCCTTTGGTTATTCTCACTGAACTCCTTCGCCAAAATCCTGCTGTCCTGAAGTTGATCATGACTATCCTTCATTTTCTTTCTTTTTGAACTATCTCTACTATCACAAGCCACTATATCAATCTGCCCATCATGCAAGTTATCATCAGTGTCCCTCACTCTTTTACTGGACAGTTGCGCCTGCTCCTTTCTAGAATTCTTTGCATCCTTATGATTGTTATGTTTAGGGATTGACTTTCCTGATGAGACAGAAGGTAAGCAGTTACTTAAACTGTCACCTACTTTATCACTGATCCGACCATGTTGAAACTGTTCCACAACTCCCTCGGTCCTGATTTTCTTGGAGGCTCTAAAGGACTCCTGATCGTGGTCCCTTTTACCCTTCATCTTTGAGACTTTTGGATTACCTGTATTTTGTATCAGAAATAAATAAATTACATAAGACATGTGATGAAGATTACCTAAAAGTTTGATTTTATACAAAATTTATCATATTTAGATTTACGTGGATTGACAAAGAGATAATTTACAAGATATGATCTATCAGTATCAAACATATCCATTTGAAAGTAAAATGAGAATTTCTTTATTCTATGGCTTATTCCAAATCTTTGCTTATTTCAAAATCTTACTAGAGTACTTACCAGTTTATCTAGTTAGAATTTCATTTCAATTAGTAAATAGTCTCATTATTAGATTAAAATACATTTAAGTTTGTTAAAGTGCAAGACTTTCTCACCTAGAACTGACTGTTAGGCTCTAGGAGGGATTCTTAGATACTATGTGTGAAGCCTTTTTCTTTTTTTTTTTCTTTTTTCTTTAATCCCTAGGTGTGATCTAAGACTAGTTTGAAGTTCTCTTCTTCATTGATATCAATAAAGAGACTTTTAGTGTTCCTACTTCAATTTTCAATTAGTATGGCTGCTGTCCTCTACCTATCCTACATCAGAATGTTTACACGCACATAAAAGAACCATTTCAGATGCAGTACCTCCATCAGAATCAAGTTTTTTATTCTTCTCTTTCTGCTTATGCTTTGGCTTCTCCACAGCTATATCACCAAACTTGCTCAGTTTCAAGTCAGCTTCATTTACCAAAGAAGACCTATTCTCATCATTTAATCTTACACTCTTCTTCACCAACTGAGAGGAACTGTCTCTGTTCAATGAATTTGATGATTCCTTGAGACTATAATTTCTCTTTTCCTCGCTACCAGCTGCATTCAAACCATTCACATGGCTGTTATAATCAGGATGAATTTCTCCGGAAGCAACCACACCAGGATTGCTTTGCATGAAAGTTTGACTTTCTGGAGCAGGGACCTGGTACCGTGCAATGAGAGCATTGGTTGTTTCTTCCTCGCTAAAACTACATCGGTTCATACCAGGCCTAAAGCATCAACAACAGACACGTTAAACTTTCAGATGGAAAAAGATACTAAAATCCAACACTTTTTTATATTTGTTTAGAATTTCTAATTCATCCCATTTTTGAATATTGACCCGTATAAAAAATGAAGGTGCTGGATTGAAACTTACAGCCAATTAAGCATGCTACACACCCACTTCTCCGGTAGGTCGTTAGGATTTTTACCAATTGGTAAAAGCCGCCACTGCTGACATTTGTCACAACAGACCCAATTCTCTTGTATCAAAACAGGAGCTGTTGTTGCATGAGGTACATCAGATATAGGCCCATTTCCAGGGTGAGGGCCAACATTTGAAGCTGCTCTTGGATATGCTTCAGGTGCTGATGGCTTCTGAATTTTCTTACCACTGGATCTCCCCTTTACTATTTGTGTTCCATGCATGTCAGGTTCAACCAAATTAGATTCCTTCATCCTATCCTCATAGCCAGCCTCCAGTGGGCTTATCTGGTTTTCTTCTTGTTCTATCTCCATGTCCCCGAAAAATGCTCTATACATATCCCCAGTTTTTTCAGCGTTCTTTGGTAATTTTAGCTCTCCTAACTCACCATCAGTTGTATGCTTGTCCATATAGGAGCTCTTCTTAGTTTTGGCTGCCAATGAAGGACTGTCCTCCACATTGTCATGACTTTGACTTTTTTTAGTTTTCACTTTCCCCTCAGATGATGAAGACGCCTTTCCAAAATGTGACTTCAGTTCATGCCCAAGGGATTTAGCTTTGTTATTGGCCTTCTGCTTGGAATGATCTTTTGCTTCAGAGGTTTGATGTTTCCTCCCTTTTAAAGCATTGGAACCCACTTTCCCTGAAGTTTTAGGCTTTTCTCCTTTGCAATGGCCATCACTTCCTGTGTTGACTGAAACACTATCAGAGAAATTATCATTCTTACCTGCCCGACCCTTAGAAACAATGCTTGCATTTCGATTTTCAAACCATCCATCCTCTTGCGTAAACATTGGTTCTAATGTCTCTTCCCTTGTTTGGTCTGATGAACCTCTGTCCCTCAGAAGTGGAAGATTTAAGGTATTTGTCACAAGCTCCTCACAAGTTAAAGAGTCATCAATGCCTCTATCTTTATGAGGAATACCATCAAAACTGCTCTGAGAATCCAGATCATTCCTGCAAGAAGGAATTTCACTAATATGTAGTGACTTCACTTTTTTATCTCTTGATGCTTTCCTATGAACTTTCAGGGAATCAGACCCATTCATTCCTATATCCAAACTTTCTCGAGCTTGCCTCAACCCATTCATTCCTATGTCTTTAGGACGCTTCTCCTTTTCTTTCAGGTGAATGAGATCATCAGGAAGGGGTGATAGCAGTTGACTTCCATGCAATGGGGAGGAAGTCATTATCTGCACCAAAAGAATAAATAAATAAAATAACATAACCTTTATATCACATCTGGAAATGTATGGACAATGAATAAAGATATCAAAATATCAATGAGATAATTCACCAATAAAATTTGCGCAGGAGATTCAAAGTGACTATCTTGAGGTTCATGGGACATCCCTTCACTTTCTGATGGGCTGTCATCCAGTGATGAAGATGGTGAGACATCAAGCCCAAGACCACTGTAAATTGCAGCATTTTTTCGTGTCGACAAGTTATCAGAACCAACTTTGATTCGAACTCTCAACTTCTTCTGATCAGGTAAATTAGCAGGTTTCCTGTTTCTAGATTCATGTATTATAGAAAAATTTTCAGCTTGATAAGTTGATGGCATTGATGCTTCTTTTTTGACAGAATCATGCAGGGAGGATGATGCTTTTGATACAGGCTGCAACAATGTACTTGTAGAAGTAGCTTCAGACTTTGTTGACTGAGGTGCCATTGATGAACATACATAGCTAACAGGCCCACCCTATAAATGAAGTAATGTTGAAGCGCTTGAATAAAATAAAACCCAAATTTGGCCAAAGAGGCAAGACATAAATCAAATGAAAAAGAATAAGATGGTAACAGGTAATGCGCTAGATATCAAAATAGTTCTACCTCCAAGTGAAAATTTGCCGGAGATCTAGAAGCACTGTGCTGGTTGTTTGGTGGAGTCCTTGGGTGAGACCATACAGGAGACCGTTGATAGGTAGGTAAAAATGAGCCATAGCCTCCAAATTTTGCCCCTGTAGAATTTAAAATCCACAGGTAACACGGATAACACATGGAAGATGTGCTTACTCATATGCAATGTAGATGTTTGTGAGATAGTAACACAAATATGTTCTCTTTCAACATACCCAAATTCTCAGCTGAGACTCCACCTTCAAAATCTTTTTGAAAATGTCCCAAGAGATGTTGGAGTTTCTCACCCTTCACCATGTAAAAAATAAAACAAAAACCTGATCATGTACCGAGCAGAAGTACGATCATACATACAAGAAGGCAAGCTCTAATAGCACAAGTATGCTTAAACGAAATTCTTAATTTATAGCATGCCTGTGAACAAACTTAATCATTCAACCTAATTCTAAAACTAAAGTATGCTTCCATTAGCTGAACAATGGGATCCTCGTAATTGCTATGTTGATTGCAGATCCATAAATTGATCTCTAAACAGTTAAGACTGGCAAAAAGATACTATTTAAAAAAAAACTCCCGTAATCTTTGTGTCCATATCTAACACTCATTCAGAACCCACAGCCTTTCTTTACTTCTATCCTAATTTTCTTCCAGGCAGGCATAGGCGATATCACATTACCGATCACAATTATAACATGTTAAGACCTCCGGATAATCAAAATTAAAGATCAAATATCCACTGGCACGTGTAATTTGGATCCTAAACGTACCAAAGAAGTCAACACATGATAATTAGACTACCTACATCAATCTCTGATGAATAAGTTATAAAGCCAGAAACAAAAGAGCCAACGGAAACGAAACAGCTTACTATGTAAGAGAGACCAATATCAGGGTCCACGCTCGAATCACAATCATCATCGTTGTGATTATGATAAGAGCAAGCCTCCCCTTCTTCAAGCTCAGTATCCTCCATCTCTCTCACAACGCCAAACCCTAACCCTAACCCTAACCCTAACTCCTTTCTCGCATCTCTCCTCCCCAAAGAAATCATGTAAAACAAAAAAACACCACAAAACAATCAAGAACAGGAACTGAGACCTCTTGTCCCACGAATCCAAACACAAAACCGAAACCGACCCATTCAACAAAACCGACAACCCATCACAACCCAGAAAGGATTTCCAATGAAGAGGCCGATCACAAAATCCCAATCGATATCACCGACCTAGAGAAGAATGATCCTAAAACCCCGAGACGTAGAGTAATTCAATCGAAAGATCCTCAACGAAAACAAATCATGTTAACCCAAAGGCTATGGGCTTGGTTTGTGTTCGATCTCCAAAGTTGGAATGGATTAGCGGAGAGATGAAACTCTCTCTGGTTTTTGGTGTATAGAATTAGAACAGGCGCGTTTTTTTCTTTCTTTCTTTTTTTTTTTAATTTACTTTTCCTTTAAGTTAATATTTTCCCTTCTCCGTTTCGTTTTCGGTTTCCCTTTGAAATATAACCTTAGGCCATAGGATAGGATAGGATAGGATAGGATACAGAGAGTGTATGTATGTATATAGTATATACGGCTGTGTTGGTTCTGTTCTGTGGACAGTGTTCATACCAGGCCCACTATTCGCGCGTGCACTTCACTCTTCCCTTTACCCAAGCGCCGTCATTCATTTTCCCAAGCATGAGATACGATCCAACGTTTGTTTCAATTCTGAATAAACATTTTATTAAACCTGATCCTTATTATCTAATAAGTACATGTAAGTAAATCATATTTACGAAGGAATTTTTTTTTTTTGGTTCAGATAAAGTTTGATTTGTTCTCAACGAGAAAAGCATGTGCGTAAGAAAAGACGAATGGTTATCCAGTGGCGCGTGGGACAAAAGTGGTTCCAAAACGTAGGGGTCGGCTCTACGGGTTTGGGTGTCAGGTGGCAGAATCCGACGTGTTGTTACGATCATGCGTAAACAAATTATGTATTTTACGTATTCCTTTTGAAAATGATATGTGGAAATTGATAGATGGGAAGCAATTAGTACATAGAATGTAGTTTTAGTTTGGCAAGGTCCAATGACAAAATACGAAACTCTCGTGTTGACCCTCAAATTACCCCTTTTTGCCTTTCCTCCTAATCTTTTTACATTAGCCAAAGTTAACGAATACACGTGTTAGGCACTTCGTCCAATCTTGTCAAGAAGAAAATAAAAAGTGCAATTTGAACCATAATATTTATATAAAAATTCAACATTTTAAATATATAAAATCTTAGATTTGGTATAAATCCTTTCAAATTTAAACTATATAATATGTTTTATTATTTTATAAATTTTATTGTATAGTTTAATATCTCAATCAATAAAAAGGGTTTATTTATTTATAATTATTATTTATTTTGATAGTCTAGGAATGATCATGTGTTCAGTATGGAACTTAATCTAATTGATGATTATAGGAGAACTTGGAAGTGATGTGTTCATCGACTTGTTGGGTTGATGGTAACTTCAAATTCTTGTTGATGCTAAACTTGGATCCTTACGGGTTTGCAAGACCACAAGAGAGCCACCTGTTGAACTCTGCGATGACCTTTTCCTTTTATAAAAATAATAATATAGTGAAAATGATACGTGTCATGTCATGGATTATAAGGAGTAGGAGGAGCAAATGAGTGCAACATTTGCATGATATGGATATGTGAACACGAACAAAATGACGAAAAATCCTACTTCAAATGTGCTATTCTTATTTGGGAATCAAACAGAACTGGACCTGTCATGGACCCTGACCCTGACCCTGACTGTCTTAACACGACAGCCAACTCATAGATATCTGCTAAACATTGTGGTTTTCTTGGAAAATTCCTATCCGGTCAAGCCAGGTGGTTGATTATTTTAGTATTTTATTAAATACAACATTCGCAAACTGTGTTGACCATGCTCTCTTTGACCTTTCAAAGGTTCTACTCTAAAGAGCTGAATGGTCAAAGCTCATTCCTAAGAGGAACATGACACTACCACAATAGGCAAGCCTTTGCTTGGTGCTGTAGGATTAGGAAGCTGCCAATAATCCAACTAGAGGAATCAAAGAAAAAGATAAAAACAGGACTGAAACAAGCTTGTTACAAACTAATGAGGATCTAGCATGAGCTCTGTGCCAATTCAGCAGCTTCAAAGCAGCTCAACCGAGGAAATGAGTTCAAAACTGAGTGAAACTTCCACTTCGCCATTACTTGTTAGTTTTACAATCTAAAGAATTTATTGTACAGTAAAAAAAAGGCCTATAATAATTATGTCACTAGTGGTGCATATAAATTACAAGTCGAGTATAGAATTTGTTAACTTAAAAAGTAACTCAGCTTGGTGCGCCTTCAAATTGATCTCTCAACAACTCGTACTTCTTAAGCTCTGCAGTCGAGAGAGACGGAGAAAGTTCCTTTAAGACCTGTAGAATAGGATTTACAAGCATTTAATTAACAAGAATGACATCTGACAGTAATGCTCAAATCCAAGTTTACACATGTTTGTGTAATTTCAAAAATTACTATAAAAGCACATCGTCGCAATCAATGAATTGCTCCTTAAAAGGAAATGAACGAAGACGTACAATTTCTCATACTAAAGGCCAAATGCTTCAGTGAAAACTTACGTTCAGACCAATCTTTTTGAGAAGATCAGTACTTTTGGTAACTCAAATAGCCTTTCCTATAACCCACAATGTCATACCTCAACAAAATCTTTGTGTTGGACAACAACAGCCCCAGCTTGATCTCCTGTTGACAACCCTGAATTTGACTTCAAAACCTAGAAAGCGAAAATGGTATATGTACTGTTCAGGAGGCACAGAGATAATTAACATAACACAGTATTAAATACTCATAAGAAAGCAAAGATGACGAGATAAAGTGAACAATCAAGAACATATCTGAGTTTTGCTTCTACGCTGATACAAATATTAAAAATATGTCAAACTAATATGCTCTCTTGACTCTCTCAAGATCACTGGGCCTTACAGACACTATGCCCCATTCCGTAAAATCCCACTCGCTCAACTCTTATAGGATTTTGCATGCCAGAATCCCTTGCTGAAAATGCATATCACAATTAAACATACAAAGGATGATGGTAACTATACTTTTGTGGATGTGCTTAAATCTACCCACCTTCCGCTTTGCAGCATGAAACCAAGCATCTGCACATAATGCATACATATCTGCACCAGTGAAGTTGGCTGGGCACCTTTTTGCAATTGAATAAAGAGAAACATCTTGATGAAGAGTGAACTTTCGAGTTAGTGCCTCAAGGACCCTAGAAAGGAAGGCAATTAACAACTTGAGTAGAAGAATCAAATTGAATAAACATTATCACATAAGATGAGAACACTAACCGCTCCCTGTAAGATGCATCAGAGTTCACCCCAACATAAAGTAGCTTATCAAAACGGCCAGGTCGAAGAAGTGCCGGGTCAATGAGATCGGGTCTGTTGCTTGCTCCAATAATGAATAGATCCTTCGGAATCAGGAAAATGAGAATAAAAAAAATATCAGCAATTTGACTTTGATAATAAGTAAAAACCTGCATTTAATATTACAAAAAACAGAATGAAAACTACCATAGTAGCAACTGCAAGCTTATTACCTGTGCAGAATCATTCAGGCCATCAATTTCTGCAAGCATCTGACAGGACAAAAATATTACAGATTACACGAGGATCGGGAAAATCTTTATAGGCAATCAATTAAGCTATAGTAACACTATATTCACCTGAGAAACAACTCTATCCATGACACCACCAGAATCTCCGGAGGCCCCTCGAGCTGGAGCAAGCGAATCAAGCTCATCAAAGAATATAACGCATGGGCGTGCTGATCTTGCCTGCAAAGAACATGTCAACAGAAGAAAGAAGTCAAATCTATTACCAAATGTAAGTTAGTACAGATTGTTAGGCATAACACATTTCAGGGTTACAGCTTGATGGAGACAAAAATCTTACTTTCTGGAAAATATCCCGGATATTTTTCTCTGATTCTCCTATGTACATGTTGATCAGTTCAGGCCCCTTTACACTCAGAAAATTTAAGGAACACTCCGTAGCAACTGCTTTTGCCAATAATGTCTAAGTTTCAAAACAATAAAAACACAGTGACTGTAAGGCATTCTTTTCCTCGTTTTAAATGTTTGTATTGAGAGCGCATAATTGCGGAATTGATTACTCGATATGACTCACTTTCCCAGTTCCAGGAGGCCCATAAAGAAGAACACCAGAGCGCTTACGTAACCCAGATGAAAACAAATCCTTATGCAATAGGGGTAACTGCAGATGTGGAAAATAAAAAAAGTAATAACTTCTTGTCAAGCTCTGAATCACAAGACTTTTGAAGTTTTAGCAATTGAATCATATGTAAGCACGTTAAAAAACCAAGAAAAACCTGTAATCTTACTACTATTAGGCAAAACAAAGCTATGCAACTCAATGGTTGCATTTATATGCAATTCTCCATTCCCATTTTTCCTTTAGATGTCCACAAAGGAATTTTTTGATAGTATGAATGCCCATATTTTCTCACAAAATCCTCCATGTAAATGTCTACTTCGCTAAGAATGAAAGATGATAAAACTGCTAAAAAGGGAGGATTTGCCTATCTACAACAGAAAACATATGAATAATTTTGCAATCCAACAAAAAAGCTTATGGTATGTATCACATTAGTTGGATCTTGTAGTAAGGTTCTATTGGCAGAATCCCATAATGATGTGCATGACTGCACAAGAAGCTTAAAATGCAAAATATGTGACTCAAAATGCTAAAAGACAGATTCAACTTTGCAACATGAGAAAAAAGGAAATGACAATAAACATTAAGCCTACCTGAACAGTATCCAGGATTGATTTCTTGACGTCTTCAAGCCCACCGACATCTTCCCATTTCACATTAGGAACCTGTGAGTAAGAAATGTAGAATAAAACTCTCCTGACACAAAGAAAAGGATTCTTCATAACGGAGTTGACAGGGTGAATAATCAACATGACACATGATAGAGCTAGGAGGCCATTAGTTTACAGTAGGCGTAAGAAGAAGTTGGCAAATTCTAGCAACACGTGAAGTTAGTTACAAATTAGTGACAGGTGTCATCTAATCATTGGGGTAGGATGGATTATATAAGGAGGGGAATATTTTGTATAGGGTATGCATGAATTTCTGGACTGAATAGGTGTTTGGGAGGTACAGCCCCTCATATAGGCTGATTATTATTTCAGTGTATTCGTTATATTGCTACTGAATATCAATATACAATACAGAGTCGATGAGATTGCTTTGATCCATCTGATTCTTTCATACACATTATACTGTCATTCTTAGAGGAGTCCTATCATAGAGATACAAATGCAGAATGAAAACTTTGTTGATGCAAAATCAAACCAAAATTGACAAGCAAGAAAAAGAGTTGGGGGACTTGAAATCCATGTTCCAGAATTCATGCAGAAGTTTGGAGGACCTAAAGAAGAGCCTCAAGTGGGAAAGGAGGAACCCATCGTGAAAAGCTTGACGTAGCATGAGGGATATACTGTTCCAACAAGGTTTAGTAAAATTGATCTCCCCACACTTGAAGGCATTGTAGTGAAAGGATGGATCTACAAGTTTGAGCAATTTTTTACTCTTGATCATATGCTAGAAACCCTTAAAGTAGGGATAGTCGCAATGCACTTAGAAGGCTCTGCCCAAGAGTGATGTAGGACAAATAGAAGAATTATTAACTAGTAGCTAAAAACACAAAATTAGGAGGTGTGACTGATATTAAGCTACTAGAATATCAGGTTTCAAGGTTTAAATATGGCTAGGAATGCAAAATTTCCAAATTTTGTATGGTTGGAATTTTAAGGTTTGATTGCTGGAAATTTAGGCTTATGATTTTAGGATCTAATATGGCTAGAACATAGGTTTGAGATGGCTAGGATGTAGGTTTGAGAGGGCTGGAAGTTGCTGGAATTTAGTGAAGAACACAAAGAATGGATAGTAGGAAACTAAGAATCACTCTTAGAAGAAAGCATCATACCTTCTAGTTGAAAACTCAAGTTTGTAGAAAAATTTCAAATTGCTTCTTATTAATGAAAGGCCGAGTACACATATATATAGAGTTCTTAGAACCCTTATTCCAGTAGGAAAAGAATTTCTATTTTAAATCCTATTATAATAGAAATTTTGTAACTCTTATACAATTAGGATAACACATCTAAATAAGAATAACATAATACTGCTACTTCCTATCTAATAAGGAATCCTAATACAATATGAGGGGGCGCTTGGTTCATAGAGGATAATGGGAATAAGAATAGGAATGAATATAGTGAGGAATGAGAATGGATATAATCATTATAATTATGATGGTTGGTTAAGATGAATGAATGATTAC